>OY365810.1:24446006-24531006 GCA_959347315.1 Bimastos eiseni | reverse complement strand
TGGTTTATGCTTTAAACTCTTATCTGTAACGTCTGCACGGTTTTTGGGGACGAGAGGGCTTCATCGAGTGTTGTTTTTGTTGCGTTTAGATGCCATCTATCCGGAGGCTCACGACATAGAGCAACAACCTGACAAGAGTTATGTGGGTAAGTAGCATGGAGGATTTAGAGTTTTTGGATACTTGGGATTGAATGGCAGTCTCAAGTTGAGACTCGAAGGGCCAGAGCTCAGACGCATGGCCCTTTAGCATGTACTTTATTGTGTTTGACCTGGCTAAAACCCACCCCACTGGTTCATGTATATGTGTATGCAAACCATGCATGTATGTATCTATATACCTGTGTGTATGTATGTATGTGCGATTGTATTTATGTATGTATGTATGACATTGTATGTATAATGTATATATGTATTGTGTGTATGTATGACATTGTATGTATATATGTATTATATGTAGGTATGTATATGTATATATGTATATGTATGTATGTATATGTATTTAGGCATTTATTTAGATATTTATGAATGTACATAATGCATTGTATATACAAATGTTTTACATGTATGTTTATGTATGTGTATTTATTTACATACTGCCTTGATGGAATCTCTCAAAGTTAATATGAAAGTTTATTCACAAATGAGTTGCCTGAAAGAGCTGTTTGTTTTACACTTATGGTCACCTAAGTGGATGACTGAAGAGTGGGAGAGTTCGTTTAGAGAAGAATCTAAGAGGAAAAGTCTTTCCCAATAGTTGACACTAGTTTTCTCAGTGTTGCAACTTACCTTGTGGCAATGTATGAGAGTGTGGCAAGGTAGGATGGCGTGGCAAGGTAGGATGGCGTGGCAAGATGCTGCGTGGCAAGTGGCCTAATTCTGAAGGTGCAGTTGCCTGTTGCAAAAATATTGCTCTTACCGGATTATTATTGTTATTACTGTCAATATGGAGTTCTTTGAAGCAGTATGACAGAATAATCCGCATACACAAAGTTTCGGGATCAAGTTTAAGTAATAACTTGTGGACGGGGGAACTGCTGCAGTGTCAATTACCCAATCCCAAGAGGTATATTTGAATTATAATGCAATGAATAGAGATATGTCAAGAGTTTCTTCATGTTTTCTGTGTGTTACCTTACTGGTTTTAGCTTCCTGATTCATCATTGTCTTTGGGTTTATCTTCTTCTTTGTTCTTTGTTCTCATTAGTAGATGTCCAGGGACCCACTCCAATTTCCTAGAGCTCCTGCTTAAACTGGGGTCATCTTTGAGGTGCAAAGGACAAACGATATACTGTTTCAATCATGTCTTTTCATCTGTGATGGGTAGTTAATTAATTATACCATTAAAAACGTGTGAATTAAAATGTAATAAATTAATTGACTAATTGAAATTTCATAGCTGATATGTTAATAATTCTAATTAAAAATTGTATAAGGTTGCAATTTTATAATTAAAGTCCGAATAACCTTGCCTAAGGATTTCCTTACTTTCTTTTTTTGATGGCTGATTGAATTGCAGGGACTTATTATTGAGTTAATTTTAACTAATAAATTAATTACCTTTAGTTATGACACTTTTCCCTGAAAATTTCTATATAAATATGTACACAGAAGTAAGTAAACTTAATTGGAAACTGTTTGTTGAGCATTGCCATTCCTAACTTCTGGCAAGAAATTAAAATGAGATTTCTAAAACTTTCCTGAAACATCATTTTGCTTGAAACATCAGTGCTAGGTGTTGCAGAAATTGCTCTAAACCCATACTTTAAAACTTGTGATATTTCCAAAGTGCAACTCTGATTTATTATAAGCAAACATTTCCATAGTAATAAGAAGTAATCGGATGAAGGCTATTGAAATTTGTCATTTAAATTATTTTTCTAATCAATTGTATGCCAAACTAGTAAAATATATTTTATGGTCGATTATTATTCTGATATCAATAACAACTTCTATTCAATTAAGTGTTAATGCTAATTCTAATTTATTAGTTCTTCTAAAAGTACTAATTTTAATGTTTAAATTTGAATTAATGCTAGTTCTTATTAATTATATACAAAGTCTTAATTGCCCATCACTGCATTGTAGTGCATTTTGTTGAACCAGATAATCCATGTGCTGGGTAGGTTGGCAGTTGATGTCCTCGGAATCCAGGGTACTCACTGAGGCCAACTGTTGCAGGGTTTGAAGTTCAGACTCCATCTGGCGGGAGTGAGGAGTTTTTGGGGGTATATTTAGAAGTCCACACCAGTGAAAGCAGATCTGTTAGATTAATCCATTACCCTAGTCTTTGAAATGCCACACATCCGGAACATGGAATGCATGGGCACTAGATTTAACCCTGGTTTATCTAGGGGCAGGATGAGGGTAGAAGAGAATTAAGGCAACCCCGCCGTTAACCCCAACTCCATCCGTAATTAAATTGACCCGGGTGGTTGATGTTGAGGTATTAGCTGTTAGTAACGTTTACCAGGACCCGGATGTCTTACTTCCTAAGTCTGAAGTCTGTAGGTCATTCGTCCACACCCCTATGGTTCTTGAGGGATTAATTAATCACTCATAAACTTGCTTAATGGACAGTAAACACGGCCATAAAGTAATTGCCAAGATTTCAGAGGTAATCCCAGGACAAGGAGGGAGGGGGGGCTAGGTTGCAGCGGCTGACATTTTGCATGGCTCATCAGTGTACCTCTCTTTATTATGATTGTCGGCATCTTTGTTTGATGGGCATATACTTGGGGAGGCAATTTCTAAATTTGTATTTGTTATTATTGGCATCATTATGTTTATGGTTAAGTCTTGATTCCATACGGTTCACATCCTGACACCTGCGCTTCACTTGATTGCAGACACACAGAGCAAGCATTCATTACTATATACTACAGATGTTTTGCAAATGATGCAACTAAACAAAACTTAAAACTCTAACATTGTGTAAATTCAGTTTAGGATGTGATTTGTTGCATAGTTTGGATAAGATGATCTTCTCAACAGGTTACATCAAAATACTGTCTAAATTTGATTGCAATTCACTTGGGTTGTAATATAATTGAGATTATGATTACATGAGGTAAGATTAGATTACACAAGTTTGGATTAGATTAGATTGGATCAAATCACTTGAGATTACATTACACAGGATGACATGTTTATTATTATTATTATTACTATTATTATAATTAATATTATTAATATTATTGCTATTATTATTATTGCTATTATTATTATTGCTATTATTATTATTGCTATTTTTATTATTATTGTTATTATTATTTCAGCATATTGCTGTTGTTATTATTGCTATTATTATTATTATTATTATTATTATTGCGTTTTAAGTAAGTATGACAAGCATCAGTTGAGTGAAAAACATGCTCAATGTCCCTATGCAGTGAGCCTCCTTTTAGGAATCTTACCCATATACTCCTCACTACAACACAAGCGCTCAAGTCACTCTGTTACCTTGTGTCCCCCAGTGACTAGAGTGCATAAAAACTAATGATGCATGTGATAAAACATTTATATTTTGTTCGATTGTTTTCTGTAGTGCCGTGAAATTCAAACGTGAGAATGTCGGTTCTTTTGTAATATTTAATTCTTTGTTTCTCTGATTATTTTTCCTGAGTGGGTTAGTCAGTTCAATTGCCTGGCCTTAAATGCATTTCATTTTGCACGACGACCCATGCTGTTCCTAGTACGTTGGGGTGATTGAAAGGTGAACAGAACTTCTATAGAATTGTAGCCATTTGTAATCGAGCTGGTCATGCTTGCCAGAGATTTTGTCTCTAGAGAAATAGTGACCTGATTTGAACGCAGGATACCCTACCCTTGTTGGAAATACTACCCTTGTTCCCCAGTTGTGTGCAGAGAATATCATAGTCCTGAAGCAGCATTCGCCCAATCCCAAATCCATTCTAATATGTACAATCAGACAGCAATCAATCAATCACCTGGCATGACCTGAAAACCCGGATCTTACTTAAGTTGGAATATCTGTTATGTCCAGAGTGCTTTGATCTACCTCCACAATGCTCAGCTGGTGATGTGTACCTTAATCATATTCGGGTTGTAGTGTTGATGTTTCCTATCGCTCTCTGTCCCAATCCGAAAGCTTTCCTTGTGGCTTACTTCATCTGAGAGCTGCTGCTGCTGCTGCTGATAGAGGAGTGAGCAGTAAATGAGCGACCGCCTGTTCTCTTACATTACTTACTTATCTAAGGTATGAAGAAGGTGTCCGCCCTTTGGAATTATACCTGTTGTTCGAGTGTTGTCTGTACTAAGCTTAGGTAGAATGTTTACAGCCAGAGAGCAACAGCTCTCCAACGAACTTGCCATGGCAGATGCCAGCATGCTGTTTATCGCTGGTTGTTCGGCAAAACACGGCGCTTGACAAATACTTCTGATGAAGGAACAAAGACCGGTTTGTTTCCTGCCTAGTGGGCTGCCTCCAAGTCTCTCCCTCAGAAGTGTTTCTTTCAAGCTGTTTTGCCTTTCTTTTGGATACTCCTACGGGTTCTTGACTGGCTGGGTGGCTGGCTGGCTAGGTGGCTGGCTGGCTGGCCGGCACTTACACTTGATGTATGTCGCCAATGGCATTGTCTGTCTAGATTTACTTGGCCAGTGCTTGGCCTTATGTTGTTGGCCCTTGTAGATATTGGCCTATCACTGATAACGGTTATGGGGCGTTTGGCCCTGCTGTCTTAGCTGGGACATAGGTTTTAGGCTGCATTCCATCCTATCTCGATTAGCACTCAGAGCTGTGGGAGTTGCTAGGAAGGGCATTGTTGCTGAAACTGGCCCCTTCCGTGGTGCTGCAAGGCGTAACTTGATGTAAGGGTCTGGCTTTAGTGCTGAATTGCTAATGGCCTAGTAATTGTGCCTGTTTTGTAATGGATGCACATTATTTTGCCACCTTGAGGATTGTGCTTTTATGCCTGAACATGTGCCAGGTCTTCTGAGTGCATTCCTGTTGTCTGCGCTGTTTTTCTGTCCCCTTCGTTTGCTGCTTTACGAGTTTCAGTGCACTGGCTTTTGTTTAATATCGAACGAGTTCATTCACAACTCTCTTCTCTGATGAATATCCCATACTTGTACATGTACACATCTAATATGTGTGGGCTTCACCCGTTCTATTATTAGATTACGATTATTAGTAGTGTTTGTGCTTTGTAGATCTTTTCCTCATTGTATGTGTGTGATGTGCCCCTAGTCTAGTAATTAGAGTGTGGGGTCGACAGCCCAAAGATTGAGGTTCAAATCTCCATGGGTACTGATAGATATTTTGAGTTTTCTGATTCAGTAGCACACAAAGCGAAATCAGGCACACAAGAAATGCATTGATCATACACTGTCGGTAGTAAGATCATTGAAAAAGAGCGACCTACATATTTGTACCATGATTGAGGGAATTGAGTTGCTAGCAATCGCATTTGCTGGCTAACTTCATGGGGTTAGTTAAGGGACTGAACTTTGTCCCATTTTTTTATCAGTAATGAACCTTCCTTTACATGGTTGCATAATAAAATGATATTGCCTGGCTTATGATGTCTATCAGAAATGTATTGAATGAGGGAATGTTTTAATGATTGCCTTGTTGCTGTGGCTTTAAGCAAATTGTAAGTAAAACATGTCAACATCTTTCAATAAATATTTGCTGAATTCTATGGTAACAAAAGCCGAATAATGATTTTCTTTTGCACTTCTTCACCTATCAGTTTCTTCTGCCATATTCCGTCCAAGCTGCAGAAAACATTTTCATAAACAAAATGGCTACAGTTGTATTTATGTAGCTGTAGTTCACTGTTCTCGTGCACCAGCATTGGCTGTTATGCCTTATGTGCTGTTCGAAGGAATGCTGGAAGATGATTTGGACCAGAGAATTGAGGCGATTGGCATCTCCGACAGACAAACACGATAGTCGGCTGTGTTGATGCGTATCATGGAAATTTTGTCAGCAGCAATCTGCTCCGTCTTTTGATAATATTTCTTTGTTTTCTTAGCAAATATCTCATCGGTTGATGCGCTGGCGTGAAGGTGCCGCTATGTATTGATATCAAAGCGGATTTGTCAGTCTTGTTGTATGTAACACACTGCCCATCAGATTCTGTGATAAGAATACACATCCTGTACGTCAAAATAACGATGAACTTCCGCTGTGCAATGCAGGAGAGTTGTGATGGCAGTTGATTGAGACGATTTGTCTGGAATTCTATGACGACTCCTGATTCTATGCCTGCTATTGCTTCAATTGATGGTGATGATGATTGTGGTGGTTATTGTGGTGGTGATAGTGGTGGTGGTGGCGGTGTGTTGTTCTTTCCCTTGGATTTCTCTTAACTGTATTTATATCTGAATGACCACAGATTCTGCATCACTGCTGAAGAGCTTTTCAGTTATAACCATTTTTGATGCACTGTATTTCAATGATCTTATCAAATCTTCACACTTGACAAGGTGGCTTGTATTGGTCAAAGAAATTTTTATGCATAATTACACAGTTTCAACACTTATGAGAGTGAAGCTGTAGATCTATTATATTGATAGGATTTTTTAATGTTCAGTTAGAAGCAAAAATAGTTTTGGCCTTAGTATCACTATTTGAGAACTGAGTGACTCACATTAGAAAAATTTGCCCACTAGCTTCTTATGGTGGCATTCATCTGTGTGTCCTTCAGGCTTGTAAATTCTCCTGCAGCTAACATTTTCTTAGTTAAAATAGGATGCTGGGGTGAGGAGGCTATTTTGCCTTCTTATTCATTACGTATCAATCACGCTTTTTTAGTAGCTGCTATATATATGTTACACTGATTTATTCTATTTATTTATTTAATGCACTTATTATATATATAATATACTGTAAATTCAAATGATTTGAATCTAGGATGCAACATCAGGAAGTTAATAGACTTGCAAGGATTTATCTATGTGCTGCACAAACCTTACATTTGAACATTACATTGTGTTTGAACATTACATTACATTTGAACGTTACATTGCACTTCAACATTACGTTGCATTTGAACATTATATTGTGTTTGAACAATACATTGCATTTGAGCATTACTTTGCATTTGAACATTACATCACATTTGAACATTACAGTACCTTTAAACATTATATTGTATTTGTACATTCCTTTGCATTTGAACATTACATCACATTTGAACATTACATTTGTGTTTGAGAATGAGCAAGTTTTACTCTGCCATTTTAGAAGGTGCACCAAGGTGGCTGGATAATCAAGACCGTTACGTCATCATTGCAATCCCGGCAAGCACACCGGTCGACTTGAAATGCCCGGCCACGGGAAGTCCAATGCCGAACGTGACCTGGCTGAAAAATGGTGGACCTCTCGACCTGAAAGGGTCACACATGGTGAGCACGAAAATGGCTTCGTCTTTTTTTGGAGCACAAATTACCGCCAGCAGTTGGCTTAGCATGCTAATTGCTGCTGTTCTAGCATTTGCCATGTACAATGCCTTCCAGGCACGATGCGTTCTGTGTCTCAATTTTTTCAAGCAATGAAGAATGGCAGATGGGATAATTTAAGGGGTCCTGCATTATATAATGGTTCCATATTCTAAAATATCTTGAACTCTTGTAAATGGTGTCTAAATATAAAGAGTATGTATTTGTGTATATGAGTTGCTTGACCATAACTCGACTGGTTGACTCACTCCATTTCATCCACCTCCATCAGACATTCTATCCATTGCCTTTACCACTACAGGTACAGTGCTGAACCTCTCGTTTTCCAAAGACATGGTTGACATTGATTATCCTCTGCTATGCTTCTCCAAAGCTCTTCAAACCCTGTGTGGAGTGGGTGTTATATGAAAATTTATTTATTTAACATGTGTTCTTTTGTATTATTATCATTATAGACCTTTGTATATTTTGAATTTCTTGAGGGCATTTGTGTTACGTTTCCTAACTGATCTGTAGTGCCAATTTGATATTTCCTTTTCAGTATCCAAGAAATAATTCGTTGCTTTATTATCAATTTAGATCTAGTTTGAAATAAGATGTAGTTATTTTTTATCGTCTGTGGCTCTGTAGTCATCGCTGCAATCTGTGGTCAATGGTTTCTGGCAATCCTTTGTCTTCAGCACTTGCATTGTCATGGTTTTGAATGATTATCCACTCAGTCATACTGTAACATGCCATCGATAAAACTGGAATCAAAATGCACTTTCTTATTTCGTATTTTACATCCGAACTTCCATTGATTCTGACATTACTTAGCTAGTGGCAAGTTATTGCGGCTTAAGATAAAAAGTAAGTATGTACTTTATTGAACCGCTTGCAAACACACTGCGGGCACATCATAATATGAACGTTCAAAACAATGTAGACTCTCAAAATAAACATAACAAGCAATTACACAGCAATTAGACATCCTCAAAGTAGTTAGAGTAAAATAATGTACACTCATAAAATAATCATAATTAGCATAATTAGCAATTACACAACAGACAGCCTATGAGTAGCTAGAGTAAATAGAAATCAGAGCCTTGTAATGCAGTTTGCTATTTCAGTGCCTTTCAGAGGTACTTAATAGTTTCTGTAGGCAGTATTTAGTAACTAATTAGTGATTCCTTACCCTACCCTGTTTGTTATCAGGTTATCAAAAGGAACAACACGCTGAGGCTGGGCTTTCCCGTCCTCGCTGATGATGGCAACTACACATGCGTCGTCCGAAATGAGTTGGGTGAACTACGCAGAACGTTTCTGGTGGATGTTGTGGGTTAGTATTTATTTATTTATTTTGAAGATTTATATAGCACCCTTCAAGAACATCGACTTAAGAGCGCTCCCGACCCAACCCCGGCTAAATATAACTTAGAAGCCAGTTGTTTATCTTGTCATTTCCTTAAGTTGCCAACTGCTTGAAGAATTGAACCAACAACATTTTACTTTTAAGAATTGCAACACTTCTGTTTTGTGTCATACTTTTAAAATGGAAATTAGTGTTTCTCCAGTTATAAAAGCTAACGGTTTGTCACTTTTCGCTGCTGCATATTGCTGACCATGTGGATCCATAGCTCGGAGATACCATAAGATCCCATCAAACTTAAAGTCAGTTTTTGAGAGGTTTTCCATTTATGAGGGGTGGAATTTTACCATTCATGATCAAGTATACATGAACAAATGCCATTTAGACCGACTCGTCTTGTTCTACTGTGCTGTAAATATTCGATATACAGTTTTACAGAACTGGATTCAAGTGAGATTTCATATGGCACAATTTGAAAAGCTATGTGCTACTTGCTCTCACTCTGTAGTTAGAATATGCTCTTGGTTAACACTTTGATGTCAAGCTGCATTGGTTCCCAGTCATATTTTGTACATGCTCGTTGTAAAAGTGTTAATTACTATTACTTCATTCTTCCCTTGAATCCGAAGTGGACTCTTCCATGAATGAGTCCACTCTAATGCTGTACATGTATGAATGCATCTGGCGATTTATATAGCGCAATTAAAGACGAAGGCACTGTGTTGTGACTTTGACTGTTCCGTTTGACTGTACTGTTTGATTAATTGATCTCTGTGTGCATGGTGCTGTTTTTTGATGCTCAAAGGAAGTTGAGCTGTAATTGAACTCTACTTGTTTGTATATTCATTTGGTCTTTTGGAACCAAAATTTAGGATTCATGGATGTCAAACCTTTTTTCATGGTGTGCCAGTGGCATTACTAGACCAGCAACTGGGCTTGAAGGCACTTGAACAAAATTGGGGTAGGAGTCTGTGAGGGGCTTGATGATGAGCCCATCACAAGAAAATGTTTGCAAAACTAAATCTTATACAGTTAATTTTATAGCCTAATAACAGTCAAATTAGGTTTATTAAATATTAATTTTGATCTTTTTTATCAGTCACAAGCATCTCATAAAACGTTTATTCTCAACTCTTTAGGCAAGGCTTAACAGGCCAGATAAACATTGTCAGCTGGCCAGCAATGGCCTCTGGACCGACTTTTGATATTTCTGATGTAATTGCTTAAATATTCAGGCTGTAAAAGTAATTGATAAAAAGACTTGGAGGATGTCCAAGTTTAATGGTAGATGAGAAAATTTCTTTTAAAAAGCTGGAGGATATCCAAATTTAATAGTGGATGAAATTTTTTTTTTTAAAGCTGGAAGATGTCCAAGGTTAACAGAAATTTTTTTTGCAAAGCTGGTGGATATCCAGATTAATGGTGGACAAGAAATTTCTTTGCAAAGCTGGAGGATGTCCAGATTAATTGCTGGGGGTGACTGAAGACCTGACTGACTGACTGCCTGTGTGAACCGAATTTTGATATTCATCATTTGCGCACTTGTACTAATGTGCTCCAGGAGATCATTCAATTGCGCATTTCCGTACCTGCGTGTGCCCCTAATTGTGTGTGTACATGAACAAATAATAACATGCAGGCCTATGTAGTTATATGTTTCCGGTTTATGTTGGCCGATGCCCCGGTCTCCATCGAGGAAGGAAGAAGCAGCAACATTCCAAGGCTCTTCCCAAATCTCGTCCTGTCTGCAGCAGCTGGCTCTTTCCGCGTATCTGCTTGTGATTACGCTTTGGCGTATTTTGCGCCCTGCAAATGCCTCGCTCTTGAACTGCTACGCATGGTTCTTCTCAAGGACCCAACACGTGCAGGGAATCAGAAGCACCCAGTAGGATGAGGATTCTTGGGCATGCTGTTTCGTCACAATCTGTAAGTGTTTAGACTGGCTGGAGACCCATTACCATATCTTGGGCCGGACGGACGGATGGACGGTCGGGCAAGAGTTGGAACGTGTGATGCCATGACTCCATCTTAATCAGAGCATCTGTTAATGATTTTATCAAAGTGTAAATACTGCGGTCGAATATCCGTCCTCGCTGCCTGGTAATGGATGATCGGCAAGTCCCGGCTGTAGCTTGTCCCAGACTTCTACGATGGAATACCAAGAATAGTTGCTCTACCTACCTCGTCCTCCCTGCATCATCATCACTCTAAATCAATCAAGTGGCAAATGCTGGATTGGTTTTCGTCAGTCAGTCATTTTTTTCTCGTTTTTAGTGCATCTCTGGCAAGTTCCTCGAACTTTTCTTGATGAAGAATGACATGTTTATACAGTATTAAAGCCATTTCTCCTTTAAAATTATTGTCTAAGGTAAATTATATTTCCTATTGTTTTGCCATGTGATGAATGTTGTTCTTCAGATTTTCCTGTTGACAATTAATAAGTTTATGTCAGAGGCCATCTCTAAATATCTCAATTGTCAACCTAATAATTTGCTGGTTCTTATGCTTCAACTAATAAAGCTCTCTCTTCAGATTTCAGCACATTGAGTGTTGCTTACACATTTTATTTTTTGAAGCTTAAAATCCGTTCCCAGACATTAAAACAGCATTTGAAGATTGAGATTTCCGTTAAAGTTTTATATTCTATTCCTATGTCCTGTTTTAGTTTTACAATTTTTTTACCTGCTAGTGGCCTTAGCACTTCCTCGTTGAAGTGCTAAGAGACATGGACGGTTCCTGGCCACATTTCCTCTGTTCTTGTGTAGGACATGTTTGCATTGCATTTATTTTATCACTGCTTTTTTCAAAGCTCATTTAGATTCTCTATCTGACACTATATGATGAACTGCATCGTTTCCCAGTTGCTATTAGTATGCTTTCATCGTTGAAGTGCTAATTCACCACTAGTTAAAGTGCTAAATGACCTCTGGTTAAAGTGCTAATAATGACCACTGGCTAAAGTGCAAATTGACCACTGGTTAATGCCGTGTTCGTTATGCATTCAGTTTGGTACTAAGTTAACTATGGTTTGTTGCGTTCTGCTGCGCAAGTGGAGTTGCTTGTCCCCCGTGCGAGAACTGCTATCCGACAGCACCGTGCTTTTTCACTGGCTGGTCTGGTGACCCGGAATAGCCTTCCAGTAGCATTGCGTCTCACACCTATAGACCAATCTGCTCTGTTTCTCTCTGGCCTTAAGACTGTCCTGTTTGGCCATGGTTGGGCTGGGAGCGCTTCTGAGTAGAAGACCTTGAAGGGGCGCTATATAAGACTGCTATAGTAATAATAATAACATAAGCGGAAATTGTTGAAATATCTGTCTATTCCTGCCAGGGAAGAGAAATGTTTAAAAAATGCTGCACTTCAAAGACTTGGTTAAGGGACTGCCTTTCTTCTTGTATTCTCCACTAAGATTTTTTCTACTCATTATTCAGATTGATGCCTGCCTTGCATGTGATGCTGCCGTAAATTATCAGGTTAGATTAAATTGAAACGTTGTTAATTCGTTGTTTTAGAGCGCATACCTCATCGACCAATCATCAGAGAGGGTGTCCGAAATCAGACGGTGTATGTTGGTGACACAGTGGTTTTCCGATGTCATATCCTAAGCGATGCCCAGCCTTACATCCAGTGGTTTAAACACTACACGATCAATGGGTCTTACAAAGGATCCGACGGGGTGACATTGGTGCGCCCTATCATCGTCAGTTCCACCAACTTTACTCATATCATCTATACTAGATATTGCTGCTTCTATATATTGTTGGTGCTATTTTGTCTTATCTTTGTTATTGTTTTGCTTATCGGAATTATTATTCTCTCTGTATTTGCGTAGCAATGGTAGGTAACAATGCAGCCTTGACAGATGGTGGCAAACAATTGGGTATGAGGTCAAAGTTCATACACAGCGCCTATCTTCTAGAAAACATAATTATACCCTCACTCTTCTATTTAAAAGTCATTTTGGGTATGACCTTTGACTGTGAAGTAACTTTTACATCTAGGCATATTCTTATAGATCAAAAGTATTTAATTTGCATGCTAGATAAGCATGTCTGAATGGTTATTCTGTGGACGTGCTATATAAATATATGGATATGGTATGATACGATAGATGTGTAAGATAAACAGTACTGTTCATTCAAGTGTAGCCTGTATTACAAGCAAACATGTTGGTCTTAGTGAATTCTCAAGCTATCTTTAGGCTGACAAGGAGTGCTGCATATAGCACCAATTGTTTGACACTCTTTTGTGAACTTATATTTCATTATTCCAATCTCTCGGAAAGGACACGTACTTCATGTCTCATTCAACGACTGATAAATTCATTTTAATTGTTTTGTCAATTTAAGTTGTATTACTTCAGGGTAGTAAGTGACGCCCAGCCATGGCAAAGGAGATCGTACTCGTAATCAAAGGAGATCGTAATCAATCATAAAGGAGAGCTGCTGATGAAATTTTTTTGTCTTATACATGTGCAGCACGATGGACGCAATATAACAATCACTGACCAGAGGGAGATTCTGACGTTGTACAATGTGACAATGGATCAGACCGGATGGTACTCATGCATTGCGGGAAACTACATCGGCCTCAGTTCTGAATCGGCATTTCTTGAAGTTCTTTCAGGTATGTAGTATGCTATGTTGCAGTTGCTTTACAGGCGCTGTGCAGTGTAGTATGCAATACAACTGTACGTTTGTGTGCTGTTCTTGCGCAGTTCTGAAGTGCTGTGCAACATTTAACAGCCGGATGAGGTAAGTTTCCAGTTTAGAGAAAGAGACACTCTCTGTAGGATTGTTCTGAACAGGTGGAGGTGGATATTTCCAGTTGAATGGGCTGGCAACTGTGAATGCATGCCAGTCAAAGCGAAGGCATGTACCAGGAACTATGTTCTTTTCACCAGGTACAGATCGGAAAATTGGTCGGCCTTTGACAGAGCTGCTGTAGTGTAGCCAACTAGCCATCGAAGATAAACAGGATGTGCTTCATGCATGGGGAGTGCCAATTTGAAGCAAATATGCTCAAAAACAGGAAGCCAGTGTAGATAACAAAGAGTCGGTGTGATGAGGTCTTGGTCTGAGAGTCCAAGCCTCAAACTCACATACATGCTTATAATAATGTATAAAGCTTCCACATGAGACTGTGTTTAGAGGTATTGAACTTTGGTTTGTAGTGTGGAATTACAGTTATTTTCAACCCACGTGACATGCAATGTTGCACTGGACTTGTTTCAGGGCGTCCAGAAGTATCTGGTGTACAGACTGAAAACAGTCACACAGTTGTCGTAATCGCGGTCGGAGTGATCTTGACGTGCCTCATCATTCTTGGCTTGATTGTGTTCATCATATTTCGCTGCTGCAACACGGTGGCTGACTTTTCGCATGTGAAGCCACTGAAGAAACGGGTTGTCGTGATGCACAGCAATGTGCTGTACTCAGACGTCAACAAGGATCCGGGTGCTCAGGGGTCGATCGTACCCTTCCTGCCACAGGTCAAGATCGAAGGGGCAAGAGGCTGGCTGGCATCTGAGTTGACCTCTGCCTCAGAATATGAGATTCCACTGGATAAAGAGTGGGAATTTCAAAGGGAGAAGTGAGTATGGGCCTTTGTTTTTGGTTTTTTGATCATCTACCTCCACAGCCATTATTAAAGCATATGACGTAAAGACCTTGATTTTCCATGGAAATTTTTTCAGGAGATAGAAGAAGTTTAGCTTTATTTCTATTTATTTACTTTGTTATATACATGTTTGTGGCAAGTCACTTAATTAACACTTTTGTCGTGGATTATTAGACTAATATTCTGACTACACCCTCGTTCAATTTAGTTTTTAGGAATTGAATACTTAGGGTAGATTGAAATATTAGTCATGCATTAGGTCAAATTTGGAAAAGAATCACATTTCTTTTATTTCTGTCTTGCTGATTGCAACTGAAACACTCGTCTTTTTCACTAGACTTAGTCTGCCAGGCTATATTACATAAGACTGCTTTCTGAAGAGCAAGTAGATTTGCATCTGAATTTTGGTGTTGGTTGGTGTTTAGGGCATGTGTTGGACAATCTGTTTGTCTCTTTGATGGGATTGACAATGAATTTTTCTTTGTTGCTGTTTTGTTTTAGTTTGGTCCTGGGAAAACTACTTGGTGAAGGAGCGTTTGGAATGGTTGTCAAGGCAGAGGCACTGGGCATCACTGGACGCTGCACTGCTAAGACTGTAGCCGTCAAAATGCTAAGAGGTGACTGTGCTATAGCATTTGAAAATAAAAGAGAAATTTTCTTGTGAATTCGCTTTCACTTAACTAATCCATTCAGAATAGTTCTATGGAGCTATTAGTGTCATTATCACATAGAAGAAAACCAGCAAATTGCAATTAAAGATTTCTGGGAGATAAGATGAGTATGTTGCAGTATAATGTTGGTGCACTTTTATATAGCACCTAACAAATGACCACAGATAAAAGTTCACGTCAGAGAGCGCCATAAAACTGAGGATGACTACAAAGGAAGTAAATGTACTGAGGCATGTATGAGTCTAAAAGAGGCTGTGACATTTTGAAATGGTACAATAATTAAATGTGTGCTAGTCATTCGTTTGGACATCAATGGTCACTTATTGTCTCTCTTTAGTTTTCTCCCTTTTCGGCGGGTTCGCATGTCCATTATCGCCACTTATCTCTGTTCTGGGTCTCCTCTTTCATCTTCTTGTAGTCACCTCCTTCCATCATTCAGTCCAAGGTCATTGTTCTCGGTATTGCACTGGTCTTTTCCCTTCATTTTTCTCGTGATGATGTTTCGTAGTAGAGTCTCCTCTTATGTAAGTGCCCAATCCATATCCTTTATCGTTCTCTTGTAGTAGGAGATGTCTGGGGAACTGAAAGCCTTACACATATGCACATGAATTTTCCCACTTGATCCTTGTGCTTATCAGAATTGTCTTGGGAACTACATAAGTCTTCATATTTCAGATTTTGTCATGATATTACTTTGCTTATGCAACAGAAATCACAGAAAATACAGGAGGCACAGGTTACAGGTATTTCCTGTAGAGTCAACCTTTGGACGACTTGATAATACTGGAATGTTTTAGCATTGTGCACCACTTTCATGAGCTATAAGAAGAAACCATGTTAAGGGTCAGGTTACTTTACAGTGTAGTGTAACTTGCGTTTTTAGATGATGCCACTGACTGTGACATGGCAAATCTAATTCAGGAGATGGAAGTGATGAAGATAATTGGAACACATACCAACATCCTCAACCTCCTTGGATGCTGCACGCAGGATGGTAATTGAATTTGGTGAAATTTAAATATTCGAGGATTTGTGTCCATGCCATGGATTATTAGCTAACTGTTTCACCACTTGTATCTTTGGCAATTGATTAATAAAGATATTCTTTGTGTATTACATTCAAAACAGAGACAATTGCAATTGAATTACAGGTATAGTATGAGTTATATGGTCCTGTAATAATAATAATATTCTAATAGAAGTTGAATTACAGGTATGGTATGAATGGTTGATCACAGGTTATTGCAGGAGTCAAATTTAACTGTATGACAGCTATGCAAGGCCCCATCATGTTCTACATCTAATTTAACCAATGCCACTGCCTAGTGAATGGAGGACTAATCATCATTATGGGGTAGCGGGAATCGATCTCACTTCTGATGGCTATTCATGCCAGCGTGTTAACCATTCCTTGATGCCCCCCCCCATGACTGTCACGACTTTCAACAAATTATCTTAGTTTTAGTTGAACACTGAGATTCCGGCCTGAAATATGTGAGAACCACCACGTGTTGTTTGTGACTTTTTTTATTAAATCATGTTCTACAATGCATCTGCTTCCAATTACTTTTTACAGAATCAAAATAATTTTTTTCTGACTTAAATTATACCCGTTTGACACTTTTATTAGCAAAATCATGATAACTGAGAAAATCGAAGTCAAAGCTTCAGAATATATTCGTGTCATAAAAGTTCCAAGCAACCATTACTCGAATGCCCCTCAATTTTATTGGGCCATAAAGGGCTATATTTTGTATAAAGCACATGGTATCAAAATCTGGTAACTACTTTACAAATTATGGCTGGTAGGCAGAAGAAATATATTGAAAGAAGATATTTGTTTGTGACAATATACCATAATACGATTTTCTGTGTTTTTTGACCCCTCTTCTAAGAATAAATACTCTGTTAGAGATATCTAACAATACTCAGAGATACAGTAAGTATGTTTAGGTGGAGGATTTAGGTGAATAGTGACTCTCCTGCAGAAGATCACCATGGATGTGGGATCGATTCCTGCTACCCTTCCAAAGTAATAATAGTAATAGGAATAATAACAATAATAATAATTCTAACAATTTGTATGGCATTGTAAAATAGCCATACCGTTACAATGGTGCCTCACAAAGCAACTAGCAACAGGTGGGATAAGTCCTGACCACTAAGTCCAATCGAATAACAGAAGGCAGACTGTTCCAGCATCGAGGACTGGTGGCTGAGAAAACATGATCGCCAAAGTGCTTCTTCATCCTCCACAAGTGATCGGAGCCCGCACACGAAGGGATGAGTCCTAGTGCAGTAATCGTGCAGATACTCATGCGCGGCTTTGTGAAGTGATTTAAAAACAGGCAGACAGAGCTGGAATGGAACAGGCAGCCAGTGGAGGACATCGTGGAGGGCAGCGTGACATGTTCGTACTTCCTCCTATCGCAGATAAGACTCGTTGCAGCATTCATCACTGATTGGAGTCCGTCCAAGGGATACGTAGTTGCACCCGCAAACAGGCTGTAACGTAGGTTTACTTTGTAAGTGACGAAAGTGGGGAGGGCCCCTTTCACAACCTCAAAAGGGAAAGACTTAATGAAGCTCCCAAAGGTCGACTCATCCTTTCATTCGCTAGTTGGTGATGGTGAAATGATCAGTTGGATGGATGGACATATTGCATTTTTGCCATCCAGTTAAATTTGACTCCTGTAGTAACTTTAAATCATCTGTTCACACTATGACTTGTAAGCATCTTGCGGTGTGTAAGTTTGAATTAATGGTGAAACCAAAATGTATGTATGTATGCATACAGGCATGTATGTATATATATGTATGTATGTATGTATGTA
The DNA here is from genome assembly GCA_959347315.1 of Bimastos eiseni. Classification (NCBI taxonomy): domain Eukaryota; kingdom Metazoa; phylum Annelida; class Clitellata; order Crassiclitellata; family Lumbricidae; genus Bimastos; species Bimastos eiseni. The sequence continues at coordinate 24,513,109 of OY365810.1, read as the reverse complement.
TGTATGTATGTATGTATGTATGTATGTATGTATGTATTTTTTATGTATGTTTCATTCCAGAATGTATCTACGATTCTAGAGTGATCACTTGATGGTACTGTTAGATAAAGTGTTTTACGTCTGGTTAACATTTTAGGACCGCTCTTTGTCATCGTTGAATTTGCACCGTACGGTAATTTGCGCGACTTCCTTCGTGAGCGCAGACCGTCTGGTTTCTCTGGTTACCAACAGCCACTCCTCTCAAGGTGTTCAACAGATGGACGGCAGTTGACATACAAGGACCTTGTCTCATTCGGCCGCCAGGTGGCCAAGGGAGTCGAATATCTCGCTTCTAAGCTGGTTCGTTGACTTCCTTGATGGTTTTTCAGTTTTATTTAGTCAACATAGCAACAAATAGAATAACAGAGAATGTTCCAGTATCTATCTATCTATCTATTTATCTATCTATCTATCTATCTATCTATCCAAGTAATTTATATAGCGCCTCTTCAAGATGACTATTCAGAGGCACTCCCGACTCACCCTGGTTTTGCCAAGTTTATAGAAAGAGCTAGACATGTCCTGCAGGAGAGAACACAGGTCAGATAGGAGGCCATTCCAAACACTGGGACCTACTATTGAGAAAGCTCTATTCCGTTTGGTGGTAGTAGTTGATATTATTATTACATTAGTCGATACTGATATAATAATTATTGGGTTTCTAGTGGATGTTGATATTTGATGAAAGGTTTAAAGTGACAATATAAATTGCAATTTTATATCACTGGTGGATGGATATCGGGTAGCTCTCAAATACTGTACGTATGTATCTAGACACTTAATATAGCACCATTTCACAAAAAAGTGCTGCTTATATTATTTGTCTGAAGGGTGTTACACTCATGAAGAATATGATGTTCATTAATAAACTAAAAGTGCTCAGATAACTAGTGAACACACTAAAATGCAAGCAATCGTTCCTTGGTTATTGTTTCCATTTTAGTTGTCCTGTCTGAGCATATTACTTCTGAGTTAGGCTGAGTAACTAACTTGGTGAGTAGATGTGATACTGATGCTGCCTGTACATATGCAGAGTCAGTTACCTTCATTCGTGTTGGGCCCAATTCTGTGCATAGGTACAGAGGTCTGGGCTCCATGGCACCACATGACATAACTAAGGACACTATTTGAAAATTAAAAAAAATGAAATAAACCAATCATAATGAGGCATGGTACATAATCATCGTGTAATAGTTGATCGTTCCTGACTCATTGTCTTACTTGTGTGTGTGTGGGATTTTCTTGCAGTGTATCCATCGCGACCTGGCTGCTAGGAATGTGCTTGTGGCAGAGAACTTCATCCTGAAAATTGCTGACTTTGGACTGACAAGGAACATCCCAAAGAGCGACTACTACAAAAAGACAACTGACGTTAGTGTTCGGAAATATTTGTTTTGAGAAGTTACTTATGTCAATGTCGGGACATTCATATAGCACGTTTTGAGGATTTCTTAAAGTTGGTTATTCAATGATAGATTTTTTTAAATGTGTGATTAGCTGGAAGGGTCCAACAACTGAGAAGGTATGGCGCCGCCTGATCGAGATGCTTGCAGAGGGCACAGAAGCTAACCTCCAGAGGAAGAACGAAGGGCTCGATGGCCAGCCAAAGCGGAAACAGGGCTGCAGAACTCCTGTAGATAGGTCCGAGCAGAGCCAAGATAGCATAACAAAAACAGCATGGCTATTCTATAGCTGATGCGTTGCGAAATGGGGAACCAGTGCAAAGAATCTTGCATGTAGTCTGCGACAGGTGTATTTAGTGCAACATAGGAAGTTATGTTGGACGGCCATATGTACAGCACTTGCACTATATTGTCCTTTGTTTACATGTTGTGTAAATTAACATAAATTAGACAAACATATGTATGAGTATTGTATTATGCTTGAGGTCAATGGAAACTTATATGATACAATAGTGTTTTAAAAATCCATGTTAAGAGCATGAACTGAAATTGTTTGAAAATTTTGTCAATGGGGTTAGACGTGTAATTGAAGATAACTTATAGATAACCCTGTTGAATTATTAACTTAGATAACTAATATATCACAAGGTACACAAGTAAAGTACTAAGTAATGCTAATCATAAATGATTGGTAGCTGAAAGTTATGTGAATATTTTCAGGGTCGTCTTCCTGTGAAGTGGATGGCACCTGAGGCTCTGTTTGACCGCAAATACACCATCAAGAGCGATGTGTGAGTGTCACCTCCTGGAAATAAATGTCTCAACTATGTGTATTTGAAGTCCTCTGTATTTGATAATTGGATATTACAAGGAACTAAGCTGAGATCAATTTTAATATGTGGTAATTACCATTGATGCTGACGATCATTTAGATTTAGAGTGACTATAATTTTATTGTAATAATTTTGTTGATGATGTGTAAGTTGCTTTGATAACTTAATACGATGGTTTGTAGAGAACCGATAATTAAAGTTATTGACTGGTGACAATGATCTCTATCCTCTCAAATTAGACCTTTTCGGAATCAAACTACATTTGAATAGAAGATAGCAACGTCTATAAGTAGTCAGGAATTTCTTTCCTCTTGTCAGTAGCTTCTTTGTCGTTTTTAGAACTGGTTTCTTTTGAATATCAATATGGTGGCAGTTTTATCATGGCAGAATATGTGAAATGGATCTTTTGCTGTCACATAATTAAAATGGCAACAAAGATTGTCTGCTTGTTGTTGCCATTTTGAGCATATTAGTTTTGGGTTAGGCTAAGTAACTATTGGTAAGTAGATATGTTGATGTCGATTTGCATACGCAAGCATTGCATGTGTGTGTGTATATAATTTTGCTGTAGATGGTCGTATGGCATTCTTCTGTGGGAGGTCTTCACCCTTGGTGGAAATCCATATCCTTCTGTGCCTGTTGAAAAGCTGTTTGAGTTGTTGAGGGCTGGACATCGTATGGTGCAACCACCATATGCATCACTTGAAATGTAAATGTCAATGGTCATTTTTAAAATACTATTCTTTCTAAATAGCTGTTTTGGTTATGGCTATCGGTGGCTCTAGTAATAGGACGTAAGGTGTTAATTTTATGTTGCATTTATCCGTATAAATATATCTGCAGGTTGTGAGTAGTTGTTCCAGCTTTGAGAGCATTGAAAAGGTGATTAATAGGATACATGTTATGATATGCAGTTGGAATCTTTTGTCACAGAGTTTCTAAGGAGCATTTACTCATACCTTAATAAATTTGCCATTCTTTCCTATTTTAGTATCTATTTGTTAGCTCAGGCTGGCTTTTTGTTTCATTATTACACCAGTTAGGTCCTTACTTACTGAAGCTGCAGTATTTAAATTAGATTATAAGTGTTTGAATGATTCGGTGTAAGTTTCCACTTGAGAATAGATATCTATGCTAACATTCTATACAGGATGAAATCAATTGAATGAACAATTATTGTAATCGTAATCATAATATCCAAACTTCTAAAGCACCACTTGAAAGCCAAGCACAGGGCACCAGCTTATTCATGAGCAAATTAGGCTAATACATGGAACTATTCCTCTGATGACAGGTGTGGTTAATTGATCCTAGCCAGTACTGGAAAAGTGATTATGTTAATACTGATACATTTACAGCTACAACTTGATGCTGGAGTGTTGGAGTCAGGATCCTGCGCAGAGGCCATCCTTCTCCGAATTGGTTCATCATCTTGATCGCGTCCTGACAATGTCCATCAGTGAGGTATGCGGTCTGTGCCTTTGCTACCTAGTCAAAAAATTTTTGTCTGTATTCAACATTATCTGCCTTGAGGATGGATCACCTTCTTGCTTATTGTAAAGCAATTTTAGAAAGTAACGAAAGCTAAAGTTATTGCGTATTTTTTGTTTTATGCTAAGTTAACTTCAGCAGTCCCGTGCAGGTGTGTCCCTGTGACTGTGTGTATGCTATTGTATGTATGTCCTAAGAGCTTTTTCCTGGATTTTCTAGGATCTTCCAACTAAGTTCAAATATCAAAGCAGCAGTCCAGTGTGTGTGTGTGTGTGTCTCTGTGACTGTGTGTGTGCTATTGTATGTGTGTGATCTAAATGGTGTTTATGGCATTCTTCTGTGTGAGATCTACACCATCAACGGAAACCTATATCCATCAGTTACCTTGTTACCTTGTGCTGTCAGTTCGGTGAACTCTAGCGACCGTCATGATCAACCTTCTCCAATTCTTTCTTTCCTAAGTCGCATCCCTTAATTCCTCCAGGTTCACTCTGGTTTTTTCGTGTATCTCGTCCATCCATTTTTTTCTTGGGTGCCCTTCTTCCTTCCTTTTCCACACATCAGCATCATTTCCTCTTCCTATCCATCTGATCGCATAACATGTCCGAAGAACCAGTTTCCTTCTCAATGCTGTTTGTTTTAACGTCTCATCATTCTCAACTCCAATCTCCTAGCGCACCACTATTATGTGTCTTTTTCTCCGTCCATGATATTCTCTGCATCTTCCTCATATCCACATTTTACATGCATTAATCTTTTTCTCTATAATCTTCGTCATTACCTGTACCTGTAGTTAATCTGTTTGAGCTGTTGGGAGCTGAACTTCATAAGGAATATTACATGGCTTACTTATCCTTAAGGTTCAACTTCTATTTAGGTCCTTTGGATGGCCATGTTACAGTGTTTTAAGGGGTTTCTTATACAATGCCCAGGTGCTCATTTGCTTATGTGACAGATGCAGTCAAGAAATACAAATGCAGGCGTGATGTGTGCACGAGATGCACGGTGTGTGTGTACAGGCTTTTATAATAGGGTTATGAGGTCAGTTTGATATTCTGTCTGGCATTTGTTTTGTTCTTTCTAGGATTACCTTGACCTTGACCCGGCACTAGAGAGTCCAACGAGCTCCGCTCCTCCCGACAGCCAGTACTCCTCGATGTCGGCAGGGAGCGTCAGCAGCTGTCACAGCGTTCTTGAGTCGAACCTGTAGAACCAGTTCTTCACTGCCACCAGTGGCCTTGACCTCAGTTTCTGGTCTTAACCTCTGACCTATGGCCTTAACCTCAGTCGCCGCCATTTTGTGGATCATGTGTGTTAGAATTTAGTACCTTAATCGACTATGTGCTTCTGTGATCACTCCGCTGGCTTCGGTTTTCGTGTGTGGCATCTGGAACCTGATAGATTAGGGTTGTGCTTCGAATGACGATGTTGAGCTTGTCAGCTGGAGCCAGATGGACTGTTGCTGCGTTTCTAGCTTTGTGACGAACTGGGTTAAACCCCGCCTTTTTCTCGCCGGTCTGCGAGATTAGTGCGCGTGTGCATGTACAGATAGAACAGTGCATTTAGTTACTTTAGCAAATGCTGTGGAAATGAATTTGGTGAAGACTTGCTAAATATGGAGCATTGATCGTGTGCAGTTCACGTCAAGCACTGTCCAAAGACAATATTTCAACTGGTCAAAAGACGAAATTCACCGATATCGGTGAGCCATCTTGGCTGCACCTCACTTTTGTATAATTGAAATGATGAAATAGTGGTTTAAGTGACTTCAGGCAGTGATGAAATCATGTATACTTGATGAGATTATCATTTAGTCGGTATTACAACAGCACCTTTGAAACATTTTCCTGAAGTGTTGATGTTTTTTAAATTTTTTCTTGCAGCTGGTTACAGAGTATTGTTAAGTTACACACCGGCACTGTTGGTATGTGGATCATGGAGAAAAGAGACCACAGAGTGAATGTTAATCTAATGTTAATGTAAATCATCAAAATTTCTCAGCACCACTCATCAGAAAAACCAGATTACTAAGATTTGCCATAAGTTGATACCTTAAGTAATTCAGGCTAAACACACTTCCGGACATTTGGTCCAGAATTTATGCATTTCTAGAAAATATAAAATTGCATTGGGCGGAAATCATATATAAAAATTACAGCTATCTCTACCTGATGCTTTTAGAGCATAGATATTGGCTGTGTTGTATCATACAGGATAGTAAATTTGATATCACATCTAGCCAGAGTTACATATGCATTGTGTCTATTAATCTAACCTAATCTTTAAATATCAAAAAGGATGTGTGACATGTAAATGTTGTGTACATGTCAGCTTATTTAGCCTATCTCAATAAATAAAGATTGATTGAATGAAATGATTACTTTTATGCAAATATTAATATGCATGGTGTTGGGGAAACACACTTTACCGCAGATCTAGAAAGCAACAAATGATGCATGACTATTAACAACGGAAAGGGTTTAGACTTTGACCAATGTAATAATTGTAGTTTGTTTATCCTCTATGTTTGTTCAGAACTTAGAGACTGTTTATGCTACCATGGGCCAGTTCTATTGTGAAATACTTAACAGGTGCTATTTTGTCTAGATTGCTAACCAACCTGTTAACCAGTAGATATGCATGAAAGATATGGGAGAGTGCGAAGTCTTGGTAATGTGTGAAAGCAGGGCACTGTGATGACTAAAAAAAGGCTTTCGACACCGAGCCACTCTGAATTTATTCTAATTAATGAAATGGACCAGAAGCCGGAATTTGACCGTCCATGAGAGCCTTCCTAATCAGCGCCAGGCTTGCTTCAGAAGCAGGGAAGTTATTGCAATTTTGTTTATGCTGTTTTTCTATTGCATGTATAGTATTTGCTTTTGGATTGGTGTGCTATGTGTTCATTTCGACGGGTTGAAGTGTGCAGCAGGAGGTTAGCAATAGCAGCTTTCGATCAACGAGACTTGTCAGGATCAATACTTCCTCGGATTATCATTCGGATTTCTTTTGTTTTACATTGTTTTGCGTGTCCTGTAGCCTTCGTATTGTTGCCCGTGTGATGAGTTAAACGTACAGTTTTAAAATATTTCAGCAATAAATCTGGTAGAAACCCCTTTCTCCATGTCTTGGTACAAAATGATTGCTTTTTCTATGAAGAAAACAGTGTCAGTCAATAAACAGAAAGCTAGGTGCTTAGTTGGGAGATATGTGTTCACGTTTTCTGTGGTATATTTTATCATGTACATCAAGGGTGTCAAACATTTTTTTTATGGTGTGCCAGTAGCAATATTTTCAGCAAGTTGCAGGCAAGAGTGCCAAAGGCGCATGAGACAAATGGGGTAGGGATCTCAAAGGGGCATACAACAGTTTAATTAGGCACTGAAGATGTGATTTTGATATGCAGTATCAATTACAAACATCACAGAAAACTCATAAAGCCTTAAAAATGACAAATTGCACCTATTGTTCTTTAGATAAGGCTCCGTGGGCCAGAAATATGTTGTCGACAGGCCAGAAATGGCCTGCAGGTCAGCTCTTTGACACCTGATGTACATGATTGTGTTTCCATGTGTACTTATTCGCTCTCTTGACGTTGTGCTAATAGTTTTGTGGTTTTCCATTTGCAGAGGTTTCTTGTGCATGCAATGTGTAAATGTGGGTGAAGTGTTTGTTGGCTGCACTTGTGTACATTCTTGTTAATACACTATTTTCCTTCTTTAGCTTTCTTGGGTGGTGACGAAGTGTGGAGTTTATAGTTAGGATTGCTTCACATTTTTTCTGTGTATTTTATTTGTGGATGGAAGAATCTAAACTTCGAGTGTTTATCAGCGAAGGATTTTCATGCAAAACACTTGTAAATATACAGAATCACATATCGCATGATCTCATATCATTATGATCCGATAGGTTGTGACAGCTGTTTATAATGTTTCTAATGTTCCAGTGCACTGGAGTCTAGCCTACTACCTCGTTCCTCTCTCCGCTGATCTTTGCCCTTTTAACGTATGCATTTCTGGAGGATCCAGGTTTTGAAGGGCAACAAAAATTGAGGTCTTGGGCTTAATAATTAAACAGTCAAAATGTCAGCCTACCAAGTCTGAGAAGGTCGTGTGTGCGTTTTGCTGACTCCCACTAATTAGCCTTGCATTACTGGTTATATATCACATCCGGCCAGTTGCTAGTCACTCATACTTACATGTCTATTTTGAGGGGTTCATAAAAGGTACTTTGTAAAAGTCCAGATATAAACATACAAAGTCCAGATACGATGCACATTGGCTGCTGCATCTTTGGTTCATATCCTGGTAAACAGATGAACAAAACTCACCTTTTAACATTCAAGTCAAGTTTTAACTATATTGTATCATCAGACAGGCAATCTTTAATGTATGAATGGTACGGATAGGATGATGTCCCAAGAAACCTGAACCATGGACACTTCCTGTCCTGTACTTGCACTGCTCTTGTCTTTGTGATTGATCCAAATGAGACTTCTACTGGAGGGCTATGCTACTGTGAAATAAATTTCATAGAGCCATGTAAAGTATGAGTGATTACCTTACCTTATTTTACTTTTACTGTACGTTTTGACCTTGAAGGCTTCATGCTTTTACCTGGGCTGTACTTGGTAGAAGTTCATTGTTATTACCAGATTTTAAACATTGAACACATGGACTGAGAAATGGTTAAACATTGGTGGCATGCCCCATGAGTAACATCGTCTGTAGGACATGAAATATTATGATATTCCCATATTGGCTCATATACCTTACAATATGAGAGCATAGATAGGCATATTGTGGGCTTCGTATGTTCAACCCATGATGTTGCTGTTGGATCATGGCGTATTTTCAGTAAATTAAGTTTTGCTGGTAGGTGAGGATGCATGATTTAGTTGAACCTTGCAATTGTTATTGTCATGAATACATATCATGGTAGTGGACCCTGCAATAATGTTGATCAAACGGTGCTAAACATCAGAGTGTGTGTCTGTCTGTGTGTGTGTCTGTGTGTGTGTGTGTGTGTATCTGTGCGTGATTGCGTAGAATATGTAGAACTGTGCATCAAAGTAGTTATTTCTGCCTTTTGTTTACTTGTGTTGAACTGAAGAGTTCCAGATATCATCAGCTTATTATTTTGAATTACGTATTACGATTACAATTTACTCGATATTTTGTGAACAGGTTAACTCTGTTTCTGTCAACCATTTATGTAAGATAAGTTGAAGTTTTGTATTCAATAGTACATATACTGCAGTAAAATATTTACATTAAATAAAAAATTGACAGTCGTTTAATGATTAATACAAGTTAGCTCCTATATTTTTATAATTTCCTTGCCTTCTGTTAACCAAATGTTGCATATAAAATAAACGGTTATAAGGTCACTTTATGAACGATGTCTTATCTTAGTGAATTTTAAATAAAAATTAACACAGGTAATCAGTAAAGTTATTAATATTAATTGTCAACAGTTTATGAAAATTCAATATTTTAGGAGTATGCATCATATGTTAGAGGAGTCAATATGACAAATGATGCATAATATTATATGTCACACCTTGTGGACATGTGAGTTAATGGTGTTATAATACAGCTGTGTCTGCAATATTCAGCATGTATTTTGTTTGACTGGTACTCATAAATATTCATGTGACCAATGAATATATAGATATATATAATTATATATCTTGTGTCATGAGTATGCGATAGCAGTGTGGTAGTCTTTGTGGTGAGGGACTGGACCGTCTGAGGTCTCTGGTCCACGTGTCGACCGATTGTGCTAAACTTGACCAAAGCGTTTTTATCTCATGTTTTGTCATGCTGTTACTATCTAGATAATTTATGAATAGCTGTCATTTTTTTATCACTTGAACTATCAATAAAAAGATTTTGATCTTATTCTGAATATTAATTTCTTTAGAAAAACCTACATGTTTGTCTACTTTCTGAATCAAATTTAGTTTCTGCAGGATTTTTAAAATTTAATCATTTGATGGTCAGTTCGAACAATGCATGCCCACCCCATAGCTTTTTACCTTCAGTTTAGTCCTGAGATTAGATTTGTAAAGTTATGGCCACATTTGCTGATGACCCTTTCAACATTCAATATTACTTCATGTGAAAAATTGTTGTCTAACAAAAATAACACTGGCTCCTATTATTTTGTTAATGTACTGTGTTATCATATCAGAGATTAATTTGTTATTTGTTTGGCATTTTCCACTTGTAAATGCTGTCTACATACCCAAATGGATAGATATAATTGAACACAGCGCATCAGTTATGCTTGCATATTTATACTATGTTGAGGCCTCAGAATTATAATACATAGGCTACACATCCTATGACAAAGGATCATCAGATTTGTTGAATTTGTGCGTGCAATAGGTCCAAATCTTCGTCTTTGGTTATCTGCCTTTTAGGCAGGTTGGTACTTCCAATATCATCTCTTTCAGCTTTCATCATCCGGTTCATTAATTAACATCGTTCTTGGTCTTCCTCTTGGCTTCCCTGTTCATTCTACCCTCAATGATAGTTCTTGGGAGAGAACCTCCCCTCATTCTATGAACTCAGCCACAGGTATTGATCTCTTCTGTGAAGCGGATGCCTTCATAAGCTCATACATAAAAGTAGAAAGAATGGTAAAAGTGGAGGAGTTGGTCTATTCAACAACGAAGAACTTGAATTCCATATAGGCCTACTTGATACAGTGATCTTGTCAGTTGTCACTCACTACACGGATTCGTTTGAAAGTTTATCAATAAGCCGCTCCCAGCACAAAGCCAAATACATGTATACCGATACTGGGTCTATAATTATATTGACCTCTGGTAAGAACCTGGACATATTTAGCACTAATACAGATGTTGTCCTCTCTTCCTTCAACGAAAATAGGTAGGGCCTATAAGAATAGAGATAAGTAACAGTATATTCATAACTAGTGATTTTATTATTACAATACAATACAAATCGGCATTTATAACGCGCTTTATCACGACAAGTCGTGCTCGAAAGCGCACATACGAATGAGCTGGTGCTCTCGCTGCTCTGTGCTTGGCTTCAGATAGCGCTTTAGAAGTTTGGAGACTACGGCTAATCATACCTCTAAATTTAGATACTTTGACCTACCAAGATGCTCTAAGCGGAAGTGAAATGTGATTGGCTGATTCGAAATACACTCTGGATTCGAAAGCTTGCTTCAAATAATTATTAACAATTTGAAAAATGGCGTCGAATAATATGTGCTCGACGGCAGGCAGTGGATTGCAAAAATTCGGAAAGAAGGAAAAGAACCAGAATATTCAGGTGGTCGTCCGATGTCGGTGAGTGTTCGTCAGATTTGTTTACTTTTTCGGGTAGCCACCTCGGATACCCGAAAAAGTCAATGTGAACAGTGCGATAATAGTATTTATGTAGCACTGCTATTATCGAAGTGGAATGAGCATGCTTTGAAATTTTGTTCTATGAGAACTTGTCATCACAGTCTGGACGTGGCTGCGATTGCAGTACGGGTCCGGATTTGCTAACTCACTCTAAATCTCACATCTGGTGATGCCTAAAGAAGACCGTGTAAGTAGTAACTGAATTGATGAAAGAAATTATGCGAAAATGAAAGCTGGATTTATGAAAATATCATGCTTAAATAGCTGCAGGATAAATGCGAGAATGTCATTACGATGGAAGTGGAATCGATGTAAACAAGGCCGTGTACGCAAGAACTCGACCGATGAAAGGAAATAAACCTAAATGGAAGCTGGATAGATGAAATACTATGCTAAATGGAAGCGGGATTGATGAAAATATCATGCTTAAGTAGAAGCTGGTTTGATGTGAGATTTGGAGCCGAGTTTGTAAATCCGGACCGTTACCACAATTGCTTTAAAGGATAGAACAAAACCATTCTCTCGTTTGTACACATTTGTGTAGTGGTCTTCCCGAAGGGGTGTGTAGCGAATTGTCGAAACCTGAATTCTTGAAACTGATTTCCGCCGTATCCGAAAGCGAAGGTGCATTGATGCAAAGAATTCTGCTTAAATGGAATCTGGATCGATGAAAAGAATTCATGGCAATTCTCCGAATCCCGGTCCCAAATTATTTTATACTAATAAGAGGAAGTATAGTACATCAGAGTATGTTATTTATTGATAGAACACAGCATAAGTGTTATTTATTGTAAGACAACCAGTCATCAACTACTAAATATTGTAATTGTCGCACAGCATTTGCAAATAGCTGCCGAGAACGTTCTGTTTGTGACCGTTGCGCCACTGAAAGGCCGACAAGTAGCTTGCAAACAGAGTGCGACTTGCACCGCTCTGATACCGTAGTTTACGTTTTGCTTGCACCCACAATCCGTCGATAGTTTCTGTGTGAATGTCCCTGTGTACTGAATGAACGAACTCATGAGCGTGCACAACAACTGCATGATCATACACCCCGTTGTTTATGCGAGCGACATTCTGATAGCCTCGCCAAGCGTCTGTGATGACTGTTGTCCCCGACAACACATGATTATTGATAATGCGTTCCAGTGTTTGTGCATCTCGACGGGCAACAACCTCCATCCAACTCCATCCAACATCGTCCGCTACCACGCTCGACCAAGCCAACAACCCACTTGCCAACGCGTCGAACGAGTTTGTAGTCTCATAATTTAGAAGGAAACCGTCACTTGAATTGTCCGCCAACAAGAATTTTGGCAAGCATATCTATGTGATAACACATACGAAATAATTTGGGACCGGGATTCGGAGGATTGCCGAATTCATGCATAAGCTGGATTGATGAATGAATTTTGCTGTTTTGAAGGAGCTCAGCGTTTTTCAATTGCAGTACATTGCTGTTTTCGGGGTATCAGGCTTTTTGGCTTTTTCAGCGTTTTTGGGGCTTCGAGCTTCAATGCACTGAAGTTTCGGCCACAGAAGCTCCACAGTATTTTTATACCTTATAGGCTCACTTAGAATGTTAGTTTGAGCTCTTTAAAGAATAAAGACTTGATCGAGTTGTTTATCTGCATATTTTTTAGACCACTCAATAGTTCCGAAAAGAAGCAGGGTGCTTACGGTGTCCTCGATGTGAACCAAGACAAACGTGAAGTGATCATCAAGGAACGAACCATGCCAGCCGCACCGGTCCGAACATTTAATTTCGACAGAGTCTTTGGAGTTCATTCTAAGCAGATTGAGGTCTACAAAACAGTGGTTGTGCCGATACTGGAGGAGGTTCTTCTCGGTTATAACTGCACAATTTTTGCGTATGTATTCTAGAAATGTGTTATATTTTCATTAGGTTGCTATTCTATTCAGAAATTCATTGTGGAACTAATGATGATGCGTTTTCAGTGAACTTGATGTTAGAAGTCACGTTTCAGCCTGGTTATGACTAGGGCATAACCGGAAATCTCCTTGGACATTCGCCTCGGCCGAATATTGGACTACTATTCGGAAGTATTCGCCTCTGCAAATATTACACCCGCAAATAGCTAAAAACAACTTTTTTGAAAAAAATAATTTTTTTGGATAAAGTAATATTTTTTCATCAAATAAATTTAGGACTAACAGACTTACTTATAAGTTGTTGATTAATTAAACAAGAACTTTACATTCCATTGAATTTTCTTTAAAATAATGGTGTTAATTTATATATTTTAATTTCTTTTGGTTGCATATTTCCCAGGTGGCAACCAAATCAGTAATTTTCCTGCCTGAATAAGCTCCACCCACTTTTCCGGTAAATATTAGAGAGTAAAGACGTCGTTGATAACTTCATATTTCAAATTTTATAGCAATGTTTTACAGTTTTTCACAAATAAAGTTTTTAAATAATAAATATATTGTTGTAGCCTACTTTGTGACTAGGGATTGATCCCTGGGGGGCCGGGGACCTCGGACATTTTTCAACCCCGAAACCTGGGGTTTTTAGGCTTCCAAACTCCGTCGTTTCGGGGTTGAAAAATTGTCGGTTGAGGTGTTGAAGAAACTACCGTTTCAGTCATTCACTCAGACTGCCTTGTCCGACTTTTGAGATGTTAAGCTAGCAGTTGCATTATCGCATACCGTAATACTGCATACAAGTTACAACCTGCATTATTTACTTACTTCCTGAGTCCTGCCTGCTGCTGTTCCGTGTTATTTTTCAACGAATATTTACTTTATGTATTGACGTCGTATTCTGACGCGCTTCCGGTTGGCGATGAGCCTGTGATTAAAAGAAAGAATTTTTCATTAAGCGTATTGGAATATATTGAACGCTGTTGTTATTTATCTATCTGACTAAACAAAACGTCGCATGAACTTCACGATATCCGCGAAGGTCGGCAACTGCGCAGCAGCGTGTCACCCGTGTGGCAGTATTTTGAGCATGTCACTGGTAGTGGTAACCAACTCGCTGTCTGCCAACGGTGCAAAGTCACGCTGAAAATGGGAGGTGGTAGCACAAAGACGCTGCATGGCCACTTGGTGGCAAAGCACAAAATTATGCTGCTAAGACGAAAGAATGAAATCGACAACGAAGATGACGGCCCTGTAATGCAGAAGGCACAGATGCACCAGGCTGAGATAATTAGCATGAATAAGTACTTATTGCTGTGTAAGTACTGTTTGACAGTCGACACTAATTAGGCTACACGGGTTTGAACTTTGAAATTTTTGAATGACATAAATGTCCCCACTACCAACAATAATCGAAGTTCATGCTGTTGTAGTCGTAGTCTCGTAGGCCGTCTCGTAGTAATCGTAAATTTGCGTACATTCCTGAAACATGACAGAAAGAACAAATAACAAACGGACATTGTATTGGCAATGACAATATTTGTTACGTCATGCTGATTGCTCAACAGTGAACACTTGACTCATTTACAAGTCACAACAACAGACAGTTGTCTGTGTAACCAGTTAGTCACTGAAAACTGATGGTTTTCGATCCATAGATTGGTGATATCGTTAGTATTCCGTGTATATAGGGCCGGTGTAAACCCTAACTCTGGAGTTTGACGTCACAAAACCCCGAACCCTGGGGTTGAAAAACGAAGTCCGGGGGTGGAATCCCTAAGTGTGACGATACGCTATATGAAGGCTATTGCGATAGACTCTGCATTGACTACAGATAGTTCTCCATAGCTGTGCACGTGGCAGGTTAACTATGCTTTGCCTACGGATGGTACTCGCTGCCGCTGGCCAGATTTGCTACTATTCGGTTCGTACCCGGATCCAGCAAATAGTAAAAAGTTATGACATTGGGACCGATTATTGTTAATTTTACGGCTTGTTTCTTCTTTGTAAAATGTTGTGGGTATAAATTTGTTTTAGGGTTGTTATTACCGTTTTTGGTTTTAAACCGGTTCTTAGAAAAATATTGTAAATTGTAAATAACACAACTCTGCACGTTATTTCATGTATTACGTATCACAATGCAGCGTCAACACTCCATACCGAAGAATTTAAGTGGTGCTTTGAAGTCAGTTCTTCCATCTGAGTGATGCTCGGGTTACCCTTCCCCTATCTCAGGTACCCACGTTAGGCTTGTCGCGACAATAGGGCTGCTTGTTAGCAATGAGCGATTAAGTACCCTGTTGGAAGACGCGGAAATATTTTGCTTAGCCACGTCTGTACCTTTGAAGTTGACTGACTTACTTGAGCATCTTCCTATGGGAATTAATCTGGGATAGGTGAGATAAGTAATAAGGTGAAAAAAATAAAAAATCGAATACCGGTTTGCAAATGACATCAATCGGTTACCGTTTTCCAAAACCGAAATTCCGGTTTTCGTTTAACATCCCTAATTTGTTTGTGATCTTTCATGAAGAGCAGTTGATTTGAGATTAACGTTTAAGGGAATCATAGTGTCCTGGAATAGGTATGAATATGTGTAGTTGGGCTTGCTGAGATAGACATGTGAGATCTGAATAAGTGAAATGTTCCAGCTCCCTTTTATATAATTTACAAAATGAAGTTTTTATTAGGATGGTCTTTTGAAGATGGAGCAGTTGAAGTATAATTATACTAAATAAGATACAATCATTTTGTAACCTATGAACTTATAGGGTGTCAGCTTATTGGGCAAGCTCACGTGTATCTAAGTCACACAAAGAAGTAAGCTTTATTCTACAGTTCCACATGAGAGAACTTTTTTGGTTATGCTGGTCATTTTGTCAACAGGGCACATTGCTCACTAGAACCTAATAGTGATTTGTTTCCACAATTGTTTGAATCAAGACATTTGAATTGAAAAATGTTAATAAGGCCTGTTGTGCAGAGTGAGTCATAGTGCCTGCTTAATTACCCTGGGCACAATCATGTCCTTTTAGGCCAAATTGGCAAGTCATAAAAGTGGCCTGTCTGGGGAAGGAATGGCATCATTGGCTTGTCTAGTTACATAAATTATCTTTCCTTGCTGTATTGGCTGCCTAGGATTAGTCCTCGACTACATGTATATGTCTCCTACAGAGCAAGTGTTTGCTTTTATCACAACAATAGGCAGTATCAGTAGGAAGTTTAGAACCAGTCATCTTGGGAAATCCAATGAAATAATCGGTTAAATAATTGGCTAACTAATCGGCATAATCGGCAAAAGCGATATCGGTACAGCTCTACAAATTATTTAAAGTGTAACCCTTAATGACCACTTTTTACATCGAGTACTTTTGCACAAATTGCTATAATTGTATAATATTTTCTATAGCTTTGGAGGATTTTGTAAATTGTTGAGAAACTTTGTTTTTTTCTCCAGTTTTTTCAGATTCTCACGTTAGCTTTAAATGCATAAATTTATCTTCTCAAATCTTCAAAAATCCGAGTTTGAGCAGAATGTGATGCTGACTTATAATTGCTTCAGCTATAAGCAGTGGGATTTAAAGATATTTTTCTCAAAGCACAAGCAACATCAATCAAATTACAGGCTTTCTTTACAGGTTGCCAGGTTCGATAACAAACTGTCCTTTTGTCTTATGTTCAGAGAAGAAACTCCAGTGATGGCAAATGTGTTATAGTATACTATGGTGCCATTAATGGTGGCTACTGATGTAGTGTGTCATTATATTGCATTGGCTGTGTTATTTATAGACACTGTATTTTATTTGCCATTTGTTTATCATACGAATAGATTTTGACTGTCATTGACAGAAACACAAAGATTCTGGACATTGTTGAAGTGGACAGGTATAGAGGAGACAGTGGATAAAGTATATTATTATAGAAATTGAATGATTTTCAGGTCCCATAAGATTTTGTTTCTTTGCCTGTCACTTGGAGATTTGTGACTTTTTTTGATCAGTTATGGCCAGACGGGTACGGGCAAAACGTTTACGATGGAGGGTGAACGCAGCGAGGACAGCAACATCTCATGGGAGGATGATCCACTGTCTGGAATCATTCCAAGGGCTATGAACCAACTCTTCTCTAGACTTCAGAAACAGGTCTTTTTGTTTTTCCCTTACCTGCATCACTGTTTCTGCTTGCCTACTGTTCTATTTTCATACCCATTTAAGGCTATCTGAATGGGTAAAAGGATTATGTCGTTGACATTCAGTCATCTTTTGTGACAGATAGCTAGCTTGAATTAACTGGGAAAAGACTGTTAACTGCCAATGACCATTATTGCTGTTAGGCAAGGTTTTAAACTGTATTTTGAGGTTCCTGTGTCAAATGCATTTGTGTTATTTTGACCTTACTGTTGTGATGTAGATTTGATAAAGAATGCATAGGAATGTATTAGTTTTGTAAATGGATGCTTGTTTTTTGCTCTTTCAGGGTTCGGAGTTTACCGTCCGTGTTTCGTTTCTTGAGATCTATAATGAGGAACTAATTGATCTTCTTGGAGCTGAGTCTGTTGATAATCCACGACTGAAGATCTACGAAGATACAACCAAAAAAGTGTGACTCACATTTGGCTTCTTTATGCAAATAATTTCTGCAGCATTGTTGAGCTTTTTGGTTGAAAGCTGTTCCAGGAAGATGGTTAAGATGAATTTGTTAGTATAAATCTGGTGTCTGGCATTGTCGATCTCCAGTGTCTAGTGAAAAATATTGGTGTAAATACTTTTATTTCTGTGTGTTTTAGCTTGCCAGCGCCTTGATTGTACTTGCATTGGTTGCCTGTTATTTTGAGTTTTGATTGGGTCTGTAGCAAATAGGTGATTTTCACTATTCGGGCGAATACGATCAATTGGACCAACTATTCGGCCGAATACAAATAGTGTACAAAATAGACCTACTGACAAATTTAAAATTTTCAAATGTGAGGAAAAATTCCAGTTCAGTAAATTTAATACATAAACTAAACTAGACCACCATATCACACTGTGATATGGTGGTCTAGGCAGTGGAGAACCATTGCAATCCACTCGATATAGGAGCCGCCACTTGTGCAGAAACAGGTGTCACGTGACCACTATTCGTATTCGGTTCAACCGCTTCTATTTGGCCTAATGCCGAATAGCTATTTGGCCAACTATACGGCTCCGAAGCGAATGCGAAGAGAATATTCGGTACAACCCTAATTTTGAAATCAAGGCCTGAAATGTGGATGTGAAAAGCTGAACTTGTGCCATTGATTTTCATGTGACAGATGACTAGTGTTGTGTCTGATGTTTTCTTTTCTTTTGTATTTGGTTGCAGGGGGCTTGTATCATTCAAGGCTTGGAGGAAGTGGTTGTTAACAGCAAAGATCAGGTCTACCAGATTCTACAGCTGGGAGCAACTAGAAGACAGACTGCGGCAACACTCATGAATGCTCATTCGAGGTTAGTTCATAAGATTTCAGATGAGTTTCTTTCATATGCTGGGTTTTTGTCTGAATCACCATTGATGCAAAACATCGCAACTTGTTGCTGTGTGGTATTGTATGCATCACTACATCTGTCGTTATTTTTGAGGTAATTTTTATGTCTTTTGCTTAACAAAAGTGTGAGTTATATCTTTGTTAATATTGATGATGCAGTTGACCTTCCTGTAGCTTGAAGGAAGGCAGTTACATTGACAACAAGCTGCATTGGTTATTCAATTCAATTCATGTTATTGTAGCCATTGAAACCAAAATGAAATAACAAGTAGTAATCCTGAATCAGCAACAACAAGGGACCCAGAAAGGACAATAGTCCTGCTAGGTAGGGCCACCTAAGTAATTCATAGCATAAAGGCAAATAAAATAGAAATAGTGACTTGAGAATCGAAAATCAAAGCGGCTGTTTACATCCAGAAAAGGCAATTGTACAAGCATAAATCTTAACTAAGGAACTTATTATTTGATGACATGATGAATTTGCTGTTAGATCTGTATCATTTGATTGTATTGCAGTCGTTCACACTCACTTTTCATGGTAACAATTCACATAAAGGAAAACTCTGTCGATGGTGAAGAACTTCTCAAAACTGGAAAGTTTAATCTTGTGAGTAGTGTGTGTTTTACATATTTTATCTATTTTGACATTTAAGGCACATGATGAAGTACGATCTAATGTAATAGTTTTCCTTTGAGCATCTAAACAGTTTGACTGGTTTGCTTCTGGAATACATTATATCAGTTGAATATATTTTGAGTGAATTCTTTCGAAGTGTATCATTGTGCTGTGATTTAATATGCTAGTCCGTTTTTGTTTATAGAAAATGGTTGATTTATTTATTGTTAATTAATTGATATGTCTCTATGAATTTTGTTAACATTTATTTCATCCTAATATGTGACGGCTCAGTATGAAATCAGTCACATATTTCCAAATTTGAAAAACGAGTTTTTGATGCAACATTGTAGAGCTTACTATTAGCTTTCCAGAACTGCTTCTGTTTCACTTATATCTTATACCAGAGAAAAGTTATGTCAATTTAAAATCTCATTGCATTCTCTTCTGAGAAAATCGCTCCCAAAGTTCGTGGGATTATTTGATCATTTTCCTTAGCATGGTATTTCTTTGCATATGACCTCTTACTCAAGCTGTGATTGGCTTAAATTACAAGCTAATCCATTTTGAATAAACAAGATGGCTGGAGGAGATGTTAAGCTTGCAGGCGATACCATTATTGTAGTGGTGCAAGCATAAGAAAATGATGCAACAGACCTAGAAAATCATCATAAATTTAATAAAAATGCAGAAATTCTAATTTGAAATTAGCATAGGTTCCAATAAATATTCATTGAACATGTTTAGTATTATTTTATAGCAAAAGCAATTGGCAATAATGTTTATTAATAATTTGTTTAATCATTAGTGTAAAAATATCGAAAGTGATGAAAAATGGATTTTTCCACTAATGGGCTAAAATGAGGCATTTCATAAAATGTGACTTCCGACTGGTTTTGTGAAAAATGATCACATATCAGTTATGAGGGTTTTCCATACTGTGCCTGTGTTTGAAGGTTGATTTGGCTGGGAGTGAGTGCATTGGTCGTTCTGGAGCTGTAGACAAGAGAGCACGAGAGGCTGGCAACATCAATCAGAGTCTGCTGACCCTTGGAAGAGTCATCACCGCATTGGTTGAGCACGCCCCTCATGTGCCCTACAGGTCTGTACCTTTAACTGTAGAGCTCTATTTTCTAGATTTCTAATGTAAAGTTCTACATTGGTTTTATTATAGTTGGTTCCTGAGGAGATTGCATTATTTCATAGTCAATTCTGTCGTGTTGAACATGTTGAATTTATGAAATTTCACAATGTATTATGGCATGCAATTAACGTCCATTGTCTTATCGTTGTGATTAGGGAGAGCAAGTTGACTCGGTTGCTGCAGGATTCGCTTGGTGGAAGAACGAAAACATCCATTATAGCAACAGTTTCACCAGCCTCATCCAATTTGGAGGTAAAGGGACTTTTGTTGGGCAGATTTTTGAATGCCAATTTGAACTTGATGCTTGAAGCCAATTTGGACTTCAATTCTTTCAGGTTTTTGATATTTTACCTTTTAGCGAAGAGCTACATTGTAGGGGTGAAGTGAAACTCGGCTCAGCCGAGTTTGGTAGTATGATAAACAATGGGTCTGGGTTTGATAATAATTAGCTTTCTGATTTTCTGTTTTGAAAACGAAAATCGGATGATTTTATTTAAAAAAATGACAAATGGCCTAATTAAAAACACAAATACTTTTGTTATTTGTGCTTATTAGTTACTGCTTCCTGAGGAAAAATCAAGAATTCATACAAATTGTGCGAACTGCCAAACTTAAAATCAAGAGTTTCTATTATGAGGCTTTCTTTAAATATTTGAAACTCGGACTCGGTACAATTCAGCTCGTAAGATTTGGACCAGGCTGGAAATTCATTTCATCCCCACTTCATGTGGAAACCAATGTTGTAGGGATGTAGTCAAGTCCACCTAAGCCAAGTCCAGAGTTGCTAGAGTCCGAGTCCCAAATGTCCGAGTCCATGTACACAAAAACACACAATAAAAGGTCTTGTTGAAAATCGACTGTTCAATATAGTATGTTATATAGCACAAGGAATGACGTGGCTTGGACTCGAACTCGAAGCCCTTTACTCGAATTTTGACTTGGTTTCGAGTCATGGTTTTGGGATTTTGTCTAACTGCAGAAATTACGTGTGCTCACTGCTTACTTACTTAGAATGGCTACCATTCTAACCTAGATTGTATAATTAGACCCAGCCCCCAACAGATCAACAGACCACTCACAAAGGCTGGCACTCCCAGCCACCTGTACCTCATCCTCTTATTATGGCTGTGACCATTGCTCTCTCGCCTCCCTTGTGCCCCATGGGTATAATCATTGCCGTGGTAATGGGGTGGCTAAGTGGGGCTTCCGTGTTCGGTTGTGGGTGGGGTATTATCGATGTGACATAAACAACATGGCGTCTCCTCTGTGAGATATATGGGTCCCTTTGTTTCAGTGCCCGCCATCCCACCCTCCCTCCACAACAAAGACTTAGCTTTTGTTCTCATGTAAATGACATCACACACCGCACAACGTACACACACTAACTGTAAGTTGGCCAAGAACGCTGATATCTAAAATTCGAGTCAAGGTCTTCGAGTCCGAGTCATGTCATTCCGAGTCCGTGACCTCCAAAAAACGGTCTCGAGTCGGACTTGAGTTCTTTACCAGACTCGAGTACTACATCACTGGTGGGCACACACTCGTCGTTAAATGGTTGGAGCAATTGTAATTGGTTCCTAAGGATCATGTTTCAAAGGTATATTAAAATATGAAGTGTTGAAATGCAGGATTGTGTAATTTGATGCTGGTTGGTATCATGTGTTAATTAATA
Source organism: Bimastos eiseni (assembly GCA_959347315.1). NCBI lineage: Eukaryota > Metazoa > Annelida > Clitellata > Crassiclitellata > Lumbricidae > Bimastos > Bimastos eiseni. Next base: position 24,491,131 of record OY365810.1, on the reverse strand, counting down.
GTTTGCAGCTTTTGGCCATTTGACACTTTAAGCAAGACAGTGTATTAAGAGCAACTGGGAAACCAATGCAGCGTGTCGTCAAAATAATAGTGCCTGGCATTTCATATCACTTGTATATTAATGTGATGTAGTATTATGATTAATTGGGCTGTCTGTAAGACAGATTTACATTAGCAATACAAAGAATGGAAATCATAACTTGAAAATCTATTTCTATTCCAATGTTGTCTCATGTAGTTCCAGTATTTTCTATTGTGATGACAAAGGCATCAATCGAGTGGAGTTATAAACCAAAATCAAATACGTTGGAAAAACCGTATTCAATTCCAATCAGTCAGAAATATCTAGAAGTCACTGTATTTTAAACCCATTCCGAAGAAGAAGAAACTCATAACAACCCCATGGCTATCGACAGCTGTGCAGCTGCCATTTTTTTATGCAATGCAAAGAATGAAAATTTTACTGGAGACTTTTCATTGTATGAAAGAGATCTTCCTATGTATGAAGACTATGACTGATGTTTCATGGCATTACTTGAAATCATTTGCAGTGATTTCTTGTGCAAATTATTGTTATTTAGTGTAAATTTTTAAAAAGCACTGTAGTTAAACATTACTGAATATTTCAGGAAACGCTGAGCACTTTGGACTATGCATATCGAGCCAAAAACATAACAAACAAACCGGAAATCAACCAGAAGTTGACAAAGAAGGCGCTGCTGAAAGTAAGTGTTTTCAAAATACTGTCTCTTTCTATTTTTATGCTATGTATCCTTTAATCATTATAGGGTTATGATTAGTTAGTAATGTCTTGCTCTTAAATGTGACCTACATTCATCAGTTTTTAGTTTTCTTTGTAGCACATCTAAATTTTTTAAATACTTTCACTGGTCGACATAAATGTAATGTTTTCAATTTTTGAGGTGTTCAGAATGTCTTATTAGCCTCCAAAAAGCATTCTTAGTTTTATTATGCCCAAATTCTTATAGAAGAAATTGGACTTTGTTTCAAGGAATACACAGAAGAAATCGAGCGAATGCGACGAGACCTTCAGGCAGCCAGGGACAAGAACGGAATTTATATTGCAGAGGAAAACTACATGTATGTTATCATATTGTTTATACATGATAAACTATGTGTATGTTATATTGTTTATACATGATAAACTATGTGTATGTTATATTGTTTATACATGATAAACTATGTGTATGTTATCATATTGTTTATATATGATAAACTATGTGTATGTTATCATATTGTTTATTCATGATTTTTTAAAGGTTTTTACAAAAGGATTCTAGGCACAAGGTTGGTTCTATTCATCAATTCAAACGTTTTGTCATGCAATTCATCACAGTTATTTTCTCTGTTATCTCAATGCAGAAAAGTGGCATAACGAATTGCAAGTTTCACAATATGCACTAAAATATTAATGTTGAGAGCGTATTACCTCAGTTACCAGGCAGTTCCTCATGAAATCAAGTACTCAATGACTCATGCTATGCTTTAAAACTCACTTTTTTCAAAATCAAATCATTTATTTTGTAATCAGCATAACAAATCAATCAAAAACTATACATTATGCTTTGATAACGGCCACAATTAAAGACCCTGAATGGATCAAAACGATCCTGCTATAGACTTCTTTGATGACTTTGTGCAGCTAAAGAAATTACATTTTGGACACTACTCTCACAGTTTGAAATCATCAAATGCAGTAAATACTGTTGATGACTATAGATACTCCTGATTCCTAGCTAAGGAAGCTAAACTGTTGCAGCTAGTTGCTCTGTGTTTAAATGGAGGGGTTCGCTTTGTAGTGCGATGCAGTCAAAGTTGGTCCAGCAAGGGGATCTGATCAAGGAACTGGAAGAAAAAATTGCTGCAATGACATTGGAGGCGTTCAAGGTAAGTGTTTAGTTTGAGTGTTAGTCAGTATGTATGTGGCTCATTTTTTAGCCTGTCAGTACTGCTGTGTATATTTTAGTACTGAAGAAAATGGTATGAATATTGTTAAATGATTCAACAATATGAAGCAGTATATGTGTGTATGTAACTGAACATTTGTGAGGCCAAGGGGTATCCCATCACTTGTCGTTTTTGACTTTTTTATTAAATCTGCTCCAAATTACTTTTTACAGAATCGATATAGCTTGTATCTAACTTAAGTTATACTTGGTTGACTCTTTCATTAGAGTATTCTCAACAACTGAGAAAATCGAAGTGAAAGTTTTGGAATATTCGTGTCGTCAAAGATCTTAGCAACCATTACTTTATTACTCCTCACCTCTGCTGGGTAATAAAGTGCTATATTCTGCATGAATATGATGCAAATGGCATCAATATCTGTTTGCTACTTTGCAAATTATGGCAGGTCAGCATATGGAATTGAGGTAGTTCGCCTCTGAAAACATACCTATTTTAGCAATGCAAATCATGTTACCACATGCATTAAAAGTCATTTTTTTCAAACTAAATATTTGAATTCAACATTTTTTATTTCAGATATTTAAAGAAGACATGTTTGCTTATAACAATATACCATAAAACGATTTTGTGTTTTTGACCCACTCTCACCTATTTCAGCCTTTATCTCAATAACTAGAAGCCGACAAACGGCGGGTTTTGACCTCTGGCCTGGCATATTTCAGTAGTGCCTAGTAACCTTTCAAAGACTTGCATTTCTTGTCTAAATGGTCTCTGTTAACCCCCTACATGCCAAAGCCGCAAATTGCTACATCATAAAACTTTTCACATGAACCTTTGGCACAGAACTGCCATATTATAGGCATGCTTACTATAACAGTTGAAATTATGAAATCAGTGGTATTCCTGCATAAATAAGTGTACTGTTCGTTAGGGTGATAAGTGACCTACAATATTCTCATTGGTTATTTATTATATACAATTGAGATGTTTGCAGACAATTGACTGCTTCATGTGGATCAGCAGTGTGCAAGTTTTGCTATTTAACTTTTCTGTGAGTAGGAGTGTGTTTGTCTAGACAAAATAGTGCTTGTTTCAACATTTCATAAGACTAACAGTAATTTCTTAACTTTCAGCTGAACGAACTGTTTACTGACACTAAGCAAGAACTTGTAGAGACTTCCAAAGATTTGGAAATGACGGCTGAAACTCTGAAAGTGACAGAAACCAAGTTAGTCAGAACTGCGAGAGAGCGTGATGAACAGACAGAGCTAGTACACGAGCATGTTAAAAGTGAAACCAAACTCTTTTCACAGGCATCAAAGGTGAACAAATTATTATGTTATTATTATATTGTAAACATAAAACAGTGTGGAATGCTGAATAAAATATTGAGAAACTTAAGAAAGAAATTGTTGCTAACTATAAGCAGAAACCTGTCAATCTTATGGAGAGCTAAAAGATTACTGTTGTTTGTCATTTGAGTTTGCATGTTAATTGATAGCAATTTAATTCTTTCGTGACAATTTTGCAACCCCCAAAAGCCATAAAATATATATGAGGAACACCAGTCTAGTACTCGTAGTCTCGGAGAACCGGGGACCAAACATTGCAGGTCTAATGACTGATGAGCATGCAAGGTTATTAGTCTTGTTGAATGAGATGAGTCTATCTTGAACTGAGATGTTTTCTTTTTCCTTAACCTTTTGTGAGATATTGATATTTGACAACCTTGAAAATGAAGTTTATCTGATGGTCATACAATGTTGGAAATTGGTTCTTACTTTTTCTACCCGGATTACCATGTCATAGCTCAAAATCACTTCTCCATAAACGTGTAGTTCCTGAGTCACTCTGGAGCACAAAAGTTAAAAGAATTGCTATGGGGACACCTATATGTAACTAGCCATACCATGTTTAATAACTATCATGTTTAGACCATACCATGTTTGGTAACTAGTCATACCATGTTTATTTCATTTCATACCATGTTTAATAACTAATCATATAGAAACGTTCTAGAGGTTGGCCATCAAGATATCAAAACTTTTGAAAATGTCTCTGTTGTGTGGGGCACCGTACTGGTCACCCACCTTCATATGCCAAGGTTAAGAAAAATGAAGTCGCTAACATTTCACACCCAGTGCTGGCTTTAGGGACTGTCCTTCTTTCTTTATATTGAATATATAAAAATAAATGAATTACAGCTTCTAGAAACAGCTGACGAGTCAACGCAGGATGTGCAGGGACTTCATGCTAAGCTTGATCGCAAGCGTGCAGTTGAAGACAAAAACACAGCCATACAGGAACAGTTTCGATCAGGCATCAACCAGAGCATTCGTACAATGGCTGATGACCTGGAAACGTTTGCAGAACAGCAGACCAATACAACGGCCAATGTTTACAAGAATCTTGGTATATGTTTTTTTTATTTGATATGTGTGATGACATTTATTAAAGTATTCTAAGTAAGAAATTATGGATTTTATGCTGTTTTATTGGAATGTTTTGTCCAGGTCCTTTTTTGTGTGGATAATTAAGTCTTACAACTTGGCTTAGATCCCATGCTGATTCCATCTTTGGCATCCCATGCTAGTTCCATCTATGGTATCCCATGCTGGTTCCATCTATGGTATCCCATGCTGGTTCCATTTTTTTTTCTAGAGTACTTTACTTAGGGTTATGGAACGGACCTCATGAAACTAGTTGTGATTCTTTACCATATAGTAAGTTTGGCAATGGTGAAAACACTGTTGCTAAATTTATAATTTTCATACTTGTATGCATGGAATTTAAATGAGAATAATTGACGAATGATTACGGTGGAATAATAATAATAATATTTTTGTTTAATTTCAAACTGGCAAACCACAATATGATTAAAACAAGTACAGTATGAATGGATGTTGACAAGTTATTACTGAAGTCTAATTTAACTGTATGACTGCCATACGTCTGATATTTAACCTAGACCATGCCTAGTGGACGAAAGACTAGCTAACCTCTTGGGGTTGCAAGATTTGAACTCACTTCCTCTGCTCAGCTTGCCAGTGTGTTATCCATTATTTTAGCCGCCCTGCCCCCCAGGATGGAAAAGCATTTAGTTTGATTTACAGGTAGCTAAATATTTTGACATTGTCGTTTTTATTTTGGATATTTGAAAGCCTGGTAAAATTTAAGTCTGGTGCTTGTATATATATTGCACAACGTAAATGTGTTTTATTGCAGGTGTTTAGAATAGACATCTTACTTGATCATTAACTGGTAGACTTTTTGTTTTGTTTAAATAAAAACTGAGATTGTTGCGTTTAAGGATTGCTTCTGAAGACGAAATCACTCGAAGTGGCAACACTGTCGGCGAGCATGTCACGTGTAATTGGTGTTGTGAACAGTGGTCTAAACGACATGGATCGGGCACATGAGCGCCACGTTCACGGCATGCACAAGGGACTCAACAAGTTTGTTACAAAGTGCGAGGAAGTTAGGGTAAGTGAGATCTAGAATTGTGTCATTTTGATACATTCTCTTCAATTTCACATGCATGATCGATAATAAATGTGTGCATAATTCTATCATTCTCGCCATGAAAGCATGTGGTCATGTGTATTGCTTAAGAAATAGATCTGCTATTCTATTCTATTCTATTTACGTATTATAAAGCGCCTCTCACAATACAGCCTAATCAGAGACGTTCCCAGTGCGAGAAGCCCCTAGAGAAAAGAAGTTCTAAGAGAACGAACAGAAACAATTGTGCTACTAGATAAGATTGCAGCACAAGTCACAGCAGGAAGGCTGTTCCATAGCAAAGGGCCATCAGAGGCATAGGCACGATGCTGAGCTGTGACAGTTCTAGACCGAGGTACTAGAAGGTCCTGACGGTCTATAGCCGAGATAGGTTGCCTGATAAGATCACAAAGATAGCATGGAGCTTGACCCAGAAACGCTTTGCTACTGCGGGACATTACTGATTCTGCCAAAATCAGTTCAAAGAGTTCAAAAGAGTTCAAACAACTACACATATATTTGTATAAGGAAGAGAGCAAAACGTTAAACTATGTCCGTTGTAAAAATTTTGCACATTTGCTGAGCAAGGCATTTGAAAAGCATGTCCATTAAGTTTGGATGCAGTGGCATGGCGATGTTAGCCAAAGGTGGGCACGTAAGTAAGACAGATTTGCCTTTGGTTTTTGAATGGGTAGATCTTGCCCTGAGAAGTCAGTTAACGACAGTCATTTATAATATGTGGCATTGGTACTGTCATAAATGGTTGAAAGATTATACTGTATTGCGCAAGAACTACATGGTCGCAAGCATAGTTAAAAAATTAGTTAATGAATGAATGTGTAGCAAATAGACTCATTAATAACATGCCACATCACAGGGCAGTTCTTGCTGCATTATATCATGTTCAATGTTTTAATTGGCAACTGTCTGAAAAATTTTTATATAGGAAGGTAAAATGGCAGCTAGTGAAAGTATGTGATAATGCTAGAATAAGTGAATTTGTCATCGCAGCTCCAGTTCAACATCGTGCATTTGTGTTACCTATCCGGTTACTACTTACTGACCAAAGTTGAGTTAAATCGTCTTCAGCCAATCACCTAGCCATTCACTATACTTGTTCTTGTAGGATTCAGAAGTGTGCCGAATATTTGATTTTAACCAGCAAGTCGTTACTGATGAAATGAATGGCATTCTAGTATCCATGAATTTGCTGATGGCTGACTTGGAAGGCCTAAGGAGGACCCTTTTGGAACAGGTGAGCACAGTAATTCTCAATAACTTCAGTCATAAATAACTCTTTTTGTCACATTTAGATAATCGTCCAAGAATTTTCTGTTCTTTTTAAATGAAATACAAATTAATTGTTATTGACTTCTCTACAGATGAATCGTCAGCAACAGATGACTAAAGAGTTTGTCGCCAGTCAATTAAGTTGTCTCGCAGGCTGCCGAGACCTGATGAATTCATTTGCCGATCAGCAGGTGGCAGCTGTTGAGAGTGAAATTCAGCACCAAAAAGAGTTTGCAGTGACACAATCTAAGCTGAGCAAGGTTAGTTGAAGAACAATTTTATCACATTACGATAACAATTTTATGAGGTTAAGTAACTTGGTGTTGTTTATATAGGTTTTACTGTTTCATAGGTCATGACATTATATTTTAGGTTATTTGATTTTATGGTTAGTTCTGAACATGATGAATTGGCTCTTTAAAAACTTTGTTTTATCAGTAATCAGATTCCAGAAGGTATATTTCTTGTTTCAAGTTGGACAATTTTGTTAGCTCTTTGCAGAAGAGTTTTGGATTAGCTGTTTGCATCAATTTCCTACCATATGGCGGTTTTGTTTTGCTTGACAGAGTATTTGAGAAGAGAACTTCCAAGTCTTTGGTTGCATTTTGGCAGCTATCGTTTGTGACCATTTCGTGTTGATGTCTATTTTGTGTTCTTTTTGTAGAGTCTGATGACAGACCTGGTAGAGAAAATGACAAAAATGATCTATGAAGCTGGTGAACAGCAAGAGACATATGTTTCAACACATGTTCAACAGGTGCATTGGACTTCTTATTCATTTCTTATTCTTACACTATATTAATTTCTCTATTTATATGCTAGGCCATATGTCATTGTTATATTTCTTCTTCTGTATGTAAGCATAACTATTATAATAGCTGTTTCGATGCTATATATGAACAAATATTATGACGATATGTGGTCTGGTATTATGTGGTATATAGTCCATACAGAGGATTGAATGTTATAATTGTTAAGTAAAGCATCTAAATGTTGGGATATCTGTGTTTGTTTTTGAGTTATCTTTAGAGCTTAGAATTTAATTGGCCAAAAACAACATGTATTGTGATTGGAGGCAAGAATAAGAGAAAAATGAATATATCTGACTGTAAAAGTGGGGTGAGAACTTGTTTAACACTTTCACGGCTGTTGTTGAAAAAGTAGTCAGTAAGGGTTTGAGCTCAGTTGTTAGAAAATGTTGACATTTAGTGGTAGAGGACTGCAATCAATGCTTGGTGTTGACAGAAATCTACTCAGCAATGTAGCTATATTTGATATTCTAAATGACAGCGCTGGACATATAATTACTGGGTTGGACTTTCTGCAAAGGAAGCCTTATGACATAGCTGAAGCTTAGGTATGATCCAGTTTTAGTGATGATGCTGGTGTGGTAGGATGTGAAAGAGTAACATGTCTCTAGGCAGTTCACAAATATTAACTAAACATCAGTTGAAAAAATGTGTGTAGGATTAGCTGTAGTTGCATAATATACAATTGCACATTTATGGGTGTATTTTATAATTATGTATATTAACTCATGCTGAGATCTTAGATGAAGACCGACAAGTGTCTATTTCCTTGACGGACTCTTCACTGATTGGAGCGCTTGTCTGATTAGGTTGTATTGTGAGTGGCCTTAAAAGTTCATGACAGAATAGAATATATAGACTTATATGCTTTGTTTAAATATGTTATATGTCTGTGTTCTGTTTGGTGGTTTTTTTTATATGTTCAGGTAACAGATAAACTGGCACAGATAAAAGATGCCACCCAACAGTACCAGAAAAAATCAACAAAGTGAGTCTTGAGTTTTCTTAGGTTTAGTCATGCCATATGGAGTGTTTTTGATGTGTTTCTGAGCCTTACCTTTTTTTGTCATATGGACATGTAACTGGCATCTAAATTTATTGTAACATGTGTGTGAAAGTTGATGTTGATAGCACCGGTTAGCGGTATGGCAAGTAAGACAATGACTAGTCTGCAGCATCACAGAGTTTGAGAAGTACTGTTTTGAAGTACATACTTGCCAGATTAATTTCTATATAAGTTTGGTTTGAAGCCTGTAATAAAGGTAATTAATTTGAAAGCATAATTTCGAAAATGATTTTTCTCTTTACCTCTATTTTGGAAAGGAGACAGAAAGTTAAGACATGGAGGAATGCAAAGCTACATGTCATGGCATTGGCATTGATTGAACAGAACTTACATTGCCATCTATGATGTACAGTGCATCTTTTTATATATAGAGTCTGATTTTCATGCAGCTCATGCATCAGTTTTTTATGTCATCCACAAAGCCAATGTTTAAAAATTAGTGTTACTACTATATAGTTGTTCTTCATTTTTTATTATTATTTTTAGTCAATTTGTAAAGCAGTTCAAGTAGCTTTGTCATTGCTGGCTTTATTTGTATTGACGGCACCTCTTTTTTCTACTGCACTGATTGCACATTGTAGGTGTGTGCAATTTGACATATGCTTATTTTCAGAGGAACAGAAGGCAACAGATTGGCATATAATCAATCTATTTATATAAGTATGAAAAAAACTTGGACGTCTGCTTAATTTCTCATCATAATCTTTACTTTGCTATGCCTCTTTCAAAAGCATTGCATTCATTTATGTTGATACTCTTTCAGCACACTGGACGGATTTGTTGAGATTTCTGAGAAGGGTCGCGATGATCTTGTGACCTCGTCTCAAACAAACAATGCACAGTCAGAAGGTTTTATAGGCAACCTCTTGGTTTCCGTTGGCGACAGACAGGAAGGAATTAAAAAAATAAGTGCCTCATCAGAGAAATTCTGCAAAGCCTCTGAAGAGGTAAACGAATTTAATTGTGCGATATAATTACAATGAAACTAAAATCTTAATGCTTGCTAGAATTCTCAATTAAGTCTTTGAAGCTTAAGAGTTCAGAACTCTTTTAGGCCGTAAGTAATACAACCAAATATGAATGTGTGGACTCTGTGCTTAATTCTTTGCGTAATTAACTTCCTACACAGCAAAGCAGGCATTTCAAATTGGGGCTTATAATATTACTGTATATGTGTGGCACGGTGGCTGATTGGTTAGAGCGGCCGGCTCATAACACTCAGTGTGTGCTGAGTGCGCGGGTTCGACCCTTGTCCGAGGGGTCAGTCATTGTGTAGGGACCTTGAGCAAGTTCTTTGCGCACAATTGCTCTGCAGTACAACAGCAATTGCGCCGTCGAGGCGTGTGTATGCACTTCTGAGCAAAAAATGTTGGAAGAAGGGCGGTATCAAATTTTGGTAATAATAATATATATATATACACATATATATATAAAAATCATTATTGCGTAATGTTTGTAAGCAGCCATCAGGATATATACAGTTTTAATCCATAAAATTCAATTAGACATTCCATGAAATGAGTTTTTCTACAGAACCCTTGTCTTTACCTCAGAGTGTCCGATTGATGATGCAATTAATTAGCAGATTTCGTGACAGAACTGTTTTCTCCTCACAGCACCCTAGGTTCCATGAAACACACTTTGAGCAACATTGCACTTGTCTATCATTGGCCCATAAGCACAATGTAAAATAGAGATTTTAAGGAATTAATTTTGGAACCTGTGAAAATTCTCAAACTGTACACACTTGTAGCTGAGTGATGTCCTTTTTTCAGGCCTGGAAGAGTCACGCGGATTACTCGGTCAACTTGCTGAAGAAGCACAAGGATCTTGTTGATACAACACTTCAAACACATGCTGAAGGGTCGCAGGTTAGACATTGCCAAGTGAAATTATTAGGAGTTTGGATGACTATTTCATTAGGAACAAACACATGTGAATTTTGTGGTTGAGATATTAAATTGCTGCATGTCACAACCTACTGAAGAAAAGGTGTATTTATTTGCTGTCGTTATTCACTATGATCTTGTTCTCATCTTAGTTATCTGTTCTTGTCACCAGGCCTAAATTTACAACTTATGGCTGCTGTCAGATGATGAGTCTTTGGGCTGTTCCTGAGCAGGCGCTGTCTCTAGATCGGGTTGAAATGACCAGAGTTGACTGCTGCTAATCTTGCTGCTCAGTTGGAAGATATGACTGAGCTGCGTAAAAGTCAGCACAGATTATGGATTTCTGTTGGCCACGGTGGAAGAGACTTGAGCTAATCACTTCCTCAATACACTAGCAGAACATGTTTCTTCATATTCAGACGAGTTTCAGTGTCGTGAGGACTCCTTTGGTAATCTGATGACAGCAGCAGTTGTCTCTTATCTTTACTACATCTCATTTATTTTGAATTTTGTGATTTTGTAGCTTAAGTAGCTGCTGTATCCAAGATCTTTGGAGTAAAATTGCATTTTGCTATTTAAACAATAATATGAACAGATCAAATCTAAAGAACTGTGTACAGTTAATTTGTAATCCCAAAAATATATTTGAGTCCACACTTGAAGTAGTTGTGCTATATACTGACAGAAGTGGCAGGTTGCTCCAGAACTTTTTACAAGCAACCAAGAAAGTCTTTTGTTTTGTATACAGTTACCAAGATGGCCACTTATGAGTAAAATACTGTAACTTTCTTTGTTGAGAGTACAGCTGAAGTTAAAGTGTATGATGACTGAATAGAAGTCATAATCATTATTCATGGAAATTGTGATGTGTGATAGTAATTGCTTTTGTCTGCCTTGCCTAGGATCTGCTGTAGGTTGGACTTGGAAGCTATTTTGAATTCATATATGCACAGCACATTGATCGTTTTAACATAGCCAATGTAAATCTGGACTTACTAGCTGTTAACTCGTGAAGAATCACGGGTTGAAAAATATAATGGCTCACTATTCAACCCGTTTCCTCCCATTGCACAGAAACGCTACAACTTGTCCTCAAAGGCAACTATATTCAGTGGTCGTCGAACTGTTAACCCGTGACACGCCCTCTGAGCAATTTTTTTACACCCATATGATTATTAGTAACGGCGATTCAACTGATTCAAAATTGAGTTTCATCCAATAAATGTGCATTTCATGTTAATAACTGCAAATGTACGTACATTACACAATGTATTTAATTTTAATAACTGCAAATATAGTTAAATAGATGTGAATAAAACGTTTTTGAAACTCGAGTCAGAACTGACTAATTCGTAAACAATAGCCTATGTAGGTCATCAGCAACGCTTGCAGCGCTGTCCAATCACGTGCTGTCCAATCACGTGCCATCGGACAGACATGTAGGTCACGTGATTTAGGTAATTATTAGTTTAGGATACACCAAATGTTAAAGTGGTCATCAAAGTTTTTTGTTGTGATGCATTTATATGTCGAAATCTTAATGACTGAGGAGTGAGAATCACTACATAGAAATGATTATTTGTTGGTTGCAGGCCTTATCCATCAAAACGGTTGCTACGATTCGTGACCTCGATGCCCAGCAGGCCGCAGAGTTTGCGGCTTTTGAGACAAGACTTGTTTCTGAGCAGACAAGTATTGTACAACTGGATGAGCAACGTATGAACTGGAAACAACGAGCTGTCTGTGGGCTGGACTGCTGTGTCTCTGCAGTCGATCAATTCCTGACCGAGGAACTTCTGAAAGATATTCCTACTGGTATGAACATAAAGGATAGTTGAGACATTCCTACAGAGACTGGTTTCCATTATTCGTAAAATTCGTTTTAATCAATGTAATGTTCCAGTGGGGTTTTTCTGCATTATTTTAGCGATCTTATGTGAGTGTTAATGTTCCATCAGTTGACCACACTTTGGCTGCTGTTGTTAAGAATGGTTGATGTGGTTTATGGCACATCTATTGTAAGGCAGATTTTATATTTTCTGCTTCTGTTTAACTGGGACTCAGATCTGTCTTGAAAATAGTCATTTGAAGTTGTGTGATGCAGTCTATATGAAAGGCTGGTTGTGTGAAGCTTGCACTAAAATGTTATCAGTTGAATTTTCAGGAAGTATGTATAAGTGGACTAGTGGATCAGTAACTGAACTCGCCCCTGTCTGACCGTGTTTTACTTTTCTTGTGATTCCTTCGTGTATAGACCAGTGCTATATTTATTCTTTGTTTACCATCCAACTGTAATCGATGTTAATCGACAGCCATGTCTAAATGAGACTGGTATTTTATGCTTACATAGGCACCATCTGTGACAAGGATAGTGTTGATAATGATAAGGATGACAATTGTCGACTTCTATCCAAAGTTGTAAATTGATCGAGCTTCAAACTGTAAATTTTTGTGAATCTACTATGCTTTTAAATTGACAGAAAACTATAGTGTTGGTTATACTTGAATGTATGGCAATCTTTGTTTTTATTTTGATAATTATGAAGGGATTTTAAATGCTTTAGGGACCACACCACAGAGGAGAGAATTTCAGTATCCACGACATTTGACAAAAACTGGAAACCACAGCCAGATCCTTGAAGACTTCCGTACAAAGTACTTCACTGACGAGGCTGTCAACACGGCTCTTCCTTATGAAAGTGAACATGAGGTTAGTTGCGTATATACTGCTGACAGATTTTATACAGGACAAATCGCAACATAAGCACTGCTTGCATTGGTTCATAGATTATCGGCATGCCAAATACTCTGTGGATGAAGTTTTGAAAGAGCTTGACAAATTTATTATTGATTCTAATCTAGTTATTTCAGTCGTGACATTAGTTTCTTTGCAGATGAACTTGGATGCTGCTGTCTAATCTAGGTACTTCTGAGTGTTGCCGTTTTCTTGCAGATAAGCTCAGCTCACTCTAGGATTGTAACGATGCATATACACAGTTCAACTTATTCTGCCTTGGTTTGGCCATCACGCCTCTTCATATACACATTCATGAGTTCAATTGAGTATTAATTAATCAATAACTACTGCAAACTTTCATCGTCAATTATATTGCAAAAACAGTCAAAATCAGCAAAATATTTAAATAGAATTCTAAGATATAGATTGATTATGAACTAATCTAACTTATGACTACCTAGCCAGCCTAGATTAGCTAATAGCGCTTCTTAGGTCAGATATCTACCTCCCACGGGAATGGAGCAGATCTGCAGTGTATTTCTGTAGTGTTCATTTGGATTCTTTCTTTGTATAAATTCTGTCGATTGCTTCTTCTCGGATGATTGTTGCCTCTAGCCTCTTCACCTCAAATGCTTCTGTGCCGTCCTCCACTCGCACTCGTCACGTCCGAATGATGAATCGGACTTAATGTGATACTTGCGTAGCCTCGATTCCGTTGACAAGTATGTCAGAAGAGACACACTATAGATGCTGATATTAATCTCTCAGTCCATCTATATTAATGTGAAAAGAGTTTCTGCATTCCACCGCTCATGACCGATAATTCGAGAACGAAAATAACTCCTGATTACACACGGAGAATACATCCATCATTACTCGACGATCACAGTACTGTTCGCCACTACACCATTTGCACCCCTCAGCAGTTCTAGACGAACCTGGGTCAAATAACTGTCCGAACTCCTAAAACTTCTTTGAGAGTTCGCAACTTGAGAATTACGTGTTGACTTTTTCTCAGCACCAGCAATACTGAACATCTTATTGCAAACTGTCGCAGCCCGGATAACGCATTTCCGCCGTACAATCCCCAGCAGACGACCGATGGCCAAAATCAGACCTTTTAACATTGCCTCCTGAATGTCAAATTGCCAACGACCAGTTCTCCCCAACAACACTGTTACTAAGGGCTCTAATTTAATCTTATAGCGCCTTTACATTATATTTATAGGCTGGCATTAATTAATTCTGAATTAATTTAAACTAATTAACATTGACTGCATATTATAATGTCAATAATACATAAGAAATGTGGGTTTTAATAGGAACATCGCTACAAGGATCACTTATGGTAGCAAGGAGCTCCTATGAGAGGTGTTATGTGGGCACTACAACGGCAGATTGACAAACCGTGACAAAATCTTGAGCCTCTATGAACTGCATTAGCTTTGAGGAATTCGCAAGCGCTTGAACTCGCCTTGACCAAACTAAATCTGGCTACAAGTTTATATGTTGGTTAAGCAATAAGCAGCCATTTTAAGTGTTGGAGTCTGCATAGGTTCAAGTTTGTTTGTTGTAGGTACTTAGACATTTATACGTTTTTGTAGGTGTCCAGTGAGGTCCGCACATCGGACGATCTGTCTCTTCCTCTCCAGAACATCCTGAACCTAAATCCAGAAGTTCCCGTTGATGGAGAGGAATATCGTAATATGTCTGGAGATTCAGCAATAAGCGCTTCATGCGCAATTTCTTCAAACCATGATCAACAAATCATCGAAATAGTTAGTATTCTCTTGCAGTTGGAGATTGCATAATTAGTGGTACTGTAACGTCTTGATTGGTACTTTTAAGGTGCCGTGCTAAACTTCTAGATATCAAACTACAGTGTGTGTTTTATACTTGCAACCAGTTTACCAGTGATTCTGTTTAATGTTAAGTGGTTTATGTCCACAGCTGTGCTCATGGTAGAGTTAAGCAGACCCACCCATATTTGGCTAACTGCAGCAGGCATGATTCTCATAATTCTTCAACAGGTTAACCGAAGATGCACAGTGTAGGACATGTTAAATGTCCCTAGATGCCGAAGATGCTAATGATGCTAGTTAAATACTGTGGTTATAATTTTTTTCAATTTAAATGTAGTGTCACATTTAATTTAACAAAGTGTAAAGCGTTTGTGTTTTGTGTTATTCTAAAAATTAGGGCACAGGCTACGTGTAAAATATTTTATATGCCAAAAGCTGCGATTGCAAATAGGTTACTGCACTGTGTATAAGTTTACTTAAAGAATAGTTTAGCTTCTTTCAGCATGATCATGTCTTAAGAAGACAAGACACTGTTTACATTTAGATTTTGTAAGTTTGCTGATCCAAAGATGTACCCGGTTGTGGTGTAACAACTTGATCGATAATAAACGAATAAAATAACAAAAATATAGTTTCATGTGATGATTCTAGTATTTTATTAATTATTTTAGATTGCTTAAGTTTATCGTATAACATTTTATACTTGCTTTTTTGACCTGCTCTTAAGTTTACCAGGTCTTGGCCTCTGGTGGAAACTCGCAACATATTGTAATGATTATGTTAGTGTGTGCAATTCTATGAACATTGCGTACAATTTATATTTTAATGTCTAATTTAGGACAGCAATGACAAGGAGAACAAACAAAACAAGAACAGTTCAAAGTCACGACATGTATCAAAGACGAAGAAGTCTGATACACCACTGTCAAAAACCCTCGCTCCTTCCAACAAGGGGTCATTACAGAATTTGGTGGGATCAACAAAAAAGCAAGGCTCGCTCTAAGGACGGAGAATCTATCTCCGGACAAATTCTCCATTGAAGCAAGTTGTAACTAGCTTTGCAATGTGTTGTGTATAAAACTGAAATTGTGGACAAGTTGTCAGAGAAGACTGTAAATGATTTTAAATTGGTTTTTATGACAGACTTGGAAAACTGGAGGAAATGTTGCATAACTAGTTTTTGAGGAGTTTACAAGGCATTTTCATGCATCACTGGTAGGGTTCTAGAATTGATGTTGACATTTTCTTAATGGTGTAGAATTAGCAGTGGCATTTATATTGCTTGTGTGCTATTACTTAGCTGAGAAGCGTAATCAGTAGGCTACGTTGGTGCTTGTCTGAAAGTAAATGGTGATATTGCATAATTATGCAAAAGCTATTAGGCCGTAGGTGCTTACTTGTTACAGTTGACAATGTGCAGCCCTTCAAATGCTGCACTGGGACGAGTAAGCTATCTAATGCTAAGTTTGCTGGCGTGATATCACATGTTAACTTCAAGCCTTGTGTGTCATGTGTAAGAACCTTGAGCAAATCCTTGACATGTCTGCATACGTAACACTAATGTAATTGTAAATTATAAGATATATATAACCATACTATTGGAGCCATGCAACTATAGCTTTAGTAAAATAAATTTGATAAGAATCAGTAGGAGTATTTTACTTATTTATTATTAATTTCAGTAAACGTTTAAACTTTAAACTAAAACAATAGTTGCATGCTGTTACAATGTTTGTTTTAAATTTATGTAAGCATAACATTAGGCCCCCAATAGGTAGATTAAATTGAAATTGAAATCTTTTTATCTAAGAAAATTACATTTATTGATAACAAGAATTATTTTCCTGGTCTCTTAACATTAATTTTAGGCTTCTGCTTGCGGACCACCAAGCAGAGGGCCTCGGACATCCTGTGGGCCGCGGACCACAGGTTGAGAACCAGTGTTATGGATGACAGTATCCTCTGAGGTTCTTATAAACAGACTTCAAGTGTTTTGTGTTTGATTTCTGGTTTCCATTGGTATGCTTGTGAAAATGGCTTGATTAAATTTTGTTTTACGGATGATTGTGCTCTGGTTGTTAATACAAATTTTGAAGGAATCTTCATGGAAACACTACACTGTCATGTGAATTCTGATACAGCATGGTGTGAGAAATAAAACGTGAATTAATTCAACCTAACAAATAAATCCTTGCCAATATGACTTCATAACGCTATGCTTAACTTTGATTTTTTCTGTGGCCTAGAGGCAGGACTTGTACCTTTAAAATGTTTGGCTCCACTTTCAAACTGGATAAGTTCAAAGCCTTCAGTAAATTGCTAATGTATTGCAATTACTTGTGGATTGTTGAATGCACTTGAATGCAAGAGTTGTTGCTTAATTCAGTGGTTCCCAAATATTTTGCACTGAGGGCCAAAACCAGTTACATATATTGGGTAACTCCCTCTCAGGTCTTGTATCATTATTATAGAAAATGTTCCAAAGACTAGAGAAAATTAATTAAAACAGATAAATGCCTATTACCAATTAAATCCAATATTCACAATGCATATTTGAATGACCCAAAAATGGCTACAACGTGGACAAAGTTAACCGAATGCTTGACAAATTAGATTGATGATTGTCATGATGAATCCAACTCTGCAAACCTATTTAAAGGATTAATTCATGAAAATGAAGACTCTTCGTCCGCAAAACTCTGACATTGACAGAGTTTCGTAGACGAAATTCAGTATATGTTGTCTTGTATCAAAGGATTGAATGATAAATCAGGTGAAATAGACTGAAACCATATGTGGCACAGTGGTCGATTGGTTAGAGCAGTCGATCCGTAACGTTCATTGTGCGGGTTCTACCCTTGTACAAAGAGTCACTGTGTAGGACCTTGAGCAAGTCCTTCGCACACAATTGCTGTGCATCACAACTGCAGTTGCGTCATCGAGGTGAGTGCACTTCTGAGCAAAAAATGTTGGAAGAAGGGCAATATAAATTTCATTTAGTATATAAGATTTTCATGTCTTGCCTCGGACGTACCACTTTCACCCATCTAAGGGCAAACCACCTGATGAAGCACCATTTTTGTAATTCTGTCTAGTTTCATTTGCTAGCTGTCCAGTCTGTGGTCTAATTACTAAGAAAATTATAGCTTTATTATCAATTTTAAGGTCCACACAGTTTTGGCTCAGACTAAATATGTTGTCACTAAAAAAATTTTATATAGGGACCATGCAAAATTAGAAAAATTGGTCTTGCGTGCACAACAATTTCTTTGGCTGATTCTGAACACAACTGACGGGCAGAGGAGATTTATGTTAACCACACATATTTGTCAAAAATTTACAAAAAGATGAGACAAGTACAAAATGGTAAACATGTCTGAATTTCCATGTTACAGGGATGTGGTCTTGAGACCGCGGTCTTGGTCTCGAGACCGGAAAACTGCGGTCTTGGTCTCGAATGCATCGGTCTTGGTCTTGAATGAACGCTCTCGGGATGTTAGCGTTCTTGGTCATTTGCCGTATCAGAGCAATTTCTTGTGTTATTTTCGATTAGAGGCGCCGGTGTTTAGACCAGCTGTATATATATATATACATATTACTGTGGGCAAAAATGCATTTGCAATGGAACCAGCCATTTCAAAATTTGCTTTCACAAATTTCAAGGTTCTGGAACAATCTAATAATTATTTGGTCATCTGCGTGTATTCACCATTAACTTACAATTCCGAGTACAAGTAGGCCTACATCATTCAAACGGAACGTTAATCTACTTGTCTTAATTAAAGCATTTACCTATCGTATGCTGTAGGTAATTTATAGTGTGATATTCTCAGGATGAAGCCAAGGGCTGAACCTGCAAAATTTCAGACAGGTCAGTAAAACTGTTTCTGGACCATTATTAAGATTGTATTCTTCAGCAATAAATTAATATTTTAAGCGTGTTATTCCGTCTTAGCGTCTTAAGAAATTGAATTGTTTATAAAAAGAGCCTTGGTCTTGGTCTCGGACCCAACACTGCCATGTTATCCATTAACTTCTTATGACTAAAAAATGTACAACTCCTTTGTTTATTAAAATATTTTAACATTCTTTTTGTATTCTCTTGACATTTATTTTCTGTTTTTGTGTTCACACCACACAACTCATTGTCACTGAAAATGTAGAAAACAGAGGGTTACAGTTTGGGGCAACTTTTTGTACTTGAAATGTTTTGGTAACCATACATGGATGGAGAGATAAAATCTTACAGCAAAATCGATCGTCAGGACCTAGGTGACAAGTAATTCTCCTCAGTATTGAATACCTCTGAATTTGATACACAAGGAAATGGGTTTTTGGTAGTGTAGAAAAACTACAAACAGTTGATTTGTTTTGTCCAAATTGCTTTGGTAATGAGGGAACCTCAAAACAAGTCACAATAGCTAAAACACAAGAAGCTTCTTACATCTCATACTGTACTTGCATATGTTAAGTAGCTTCTCCCTTCGACCTATCTGGAATGAGAAAACTGCCAAATATAAATCTCGAGTACCATCCGTTTTCTGTTTGGCACAATGATATCCTCTTGTAAGGTGGCACTTGTAAGGCGAAGATATCATGGACTACATGCTTATCATTGTTAGTAGAGGGAACACAACTGTCAGAAATCTGATACACAGAGAATTCTATTTTTGTAGTAAGAGCTAATATTGCTCAGCCATTATGGATACTACCAGAGCAGACCAGCCAGTGAACGGATGGCTACCTTTACCCATTCCAGTCATATCATCATACTGTTCCCATATGTATCCAGTCATTCGATACTGGCTGAAGATGTTTTGAACCAAATTGGTCCGTAACTCGTGATAGATGGCGCTCGCAGTGTCCTGGTGTGGGCCACGCATATTTGCAAAATGATGAAGTGCATCCAGGGCAAGGTAGTTGATGTTCACCCAGATTGCACCTCTCCAGTAAGGCGGGTCATGTTCGGTGTTACGCTTGCCGTACGTTGGAGAATTCTTGGCCAATGATCTCAGTCCAAATGATGTCCAGAGCAGACTTGGGTCTTTCAAGTCGCGCAAAATTATGCCAAGCTTTGCCGAGTCTGGGTGGAGTATCTTTAATAGGAACGGAAACAGGCTGACGTAACCAAACTCGGAATCAACATATTGAAGACTGGGTTCACGCTTCACCACCCGTTCCATCTCTTTTGGTTGGTTTGGAGGAGGCCTTTGTCCTGATTGGAGATTTTTTGAGTGTGCAGGTCGCTCTAGTTTGACATTATCAGTGTGTAAGCCGTAGTCGCTGTAGCGCTGTTTTCTCTCTGACCAGTGGAGTCGGTCAAGTAGCTCGTTGTCGGTCAGAAGCGAGTGCTGTCTCTCGTATTCGGCCCACGACTCATTTACGCTCCTGGCAATGTCGGCCATAACCCCTGAAGCCAGTGCCATCCAACACCGCAGGTCAAGGTGACGCTCCTCGCTTGTTGGGTGAGATGCTCGTGGGTAGTCGTCAAGCCCTGAAGTCAGGGATTTTGGGTTAAGTTCGCGTGTGCTCGTCGCATTTCGACCACGCCACTGATATGAAGAGTACACAGTACCAGCCTGGGTTCGATTAAACCAACTGTACCAGGCTTTCAGTCGAGGAAACAGCTTTTCTAGGTACTGTTGATCCTTTGAAGCACCACTGCTCTTCAGTTCCTTCACTATGTTTTTCAGGGGCAGAAAGAATGTTGGAGGATTTGCAAACTCGTTGTTCTGAATTACAAATTCTTGTGGAACCTTTGCTCTTGCCTCGAGACCGAGTATCTGTTCACGTGGGATCCATCCTTCGGTGTTCAACAGATCAAACCAATGTCCAATAATATCGAGTGAAATTGGCAAGCTCCAGCGACTTATCAGAATGTTGTGGAACCCTTCATCCCAAAGAAATCCCCTTGGGAAGAAGGAGCGAGATGGAACGGCAGTGTACAGGGGTGCATCCCAGTAAGCAACCGGGTTTGGATTAAATCGTGACCTAATAATGGAACTACCATAGAAATAACCAATTCCACCAATCATGTTACTTAGAGCAGCTTTTGCAAATACAATATGTTCATTATCGTAGCCTTTGCTCTTCAGAGAAAACACGTCATCAAAGCGATTGTCAAAGGCAGTGTAATGTTTGGAGATTTCAGCTCGAAATACGTCACCAATCATTCGGTCCTGTCGATTCGAGACGCTGTCCGATTCAAAGGCAATTTCCATCGTATAGGGAATGTTTACGGTTAGTTGACTAACAATGACGTTAGCTTGAGACTCCTGTAAACCATCTGGCAGATTGCGGCCGACAAGACCGGCAAATCTGGCCTCGGCTTCCTTTTGGACTTGGTAATAACGTAATCCATTCATCACGACATCCTTCAGTCGATCAAGGCCTGGAGTGTGGCCTATTAAGTAGTTATACCTGACAGACTTGTCTAACTTTGGAAATATCAGCTGGAATGATCCTAAATCGTCTGATCGTCCACGGATTCCTGCAATGCGATCGTTGGCCAGGTTTGCAGCAATCTGACCTTGTCCATCAGTTGCCATGTAGACGAACAACGAAACAACCACCTTCTCATGTCCTGGCTAAAAAAGAATCCACATTAATATCACGATAATTAATAGGATTACCACCATTCACTGTGAAATAAATTATAAACGAGTTAAACCCTCATCCCATACACAGGAGAATCAGAAATTAGGATGGGCTGAAAGGGTTTTATGAACACTTCACAACATTAACTCTTAAATCAAATTTGACTATGCTGATGTCAACTCCTGTCTAAACTGGAAGCATTCAAGTTTATTCCCTTAAATGTAGATGTTTGTATATACTTCTGTATTTTTACACATTAAAAAAACAAAACTGTAGATATGGAATGAGAACAAAGGCTCTTTAATCAAAAAGTAAACTCCCAGAATGAGTCGCTGTGCTGACCCTTACCCTGGGTTGGAGTTGTATGCGAGCAGACCAGTCGCCCCCGTGCTGTCCACCAGGTCTCTTGACGAACTGTGTTGAGATTGTGAAATGTTGGTCTGTAATTTCTTGATGGCCAAAGTTGAAGCCGTCGTGAGCAATCCAACCGTACGTCGGAAGACCATCGCCCTGGTCACACCAATGACGTATGGCAGGAGGACTCTGCGTTGTGAACTGCGTCATCCACATTACACCTGCACAGCCAAATGGGATCAATTTCACATAATATGATATATATATATATATATATGGACATTGTGACTCCTGCTGGGCATAATAAAAGGACAGTTGGGTTCAAAGCTTTGGCATTCCCGGCCCAGTTCAGTTCAAATCAGTCAATTCCTTGATGCCATTCAGATGAATCAGGCCCAAACTTAATGATTCATTTTTTCAACTTGCCTACCCACTGTAATGTAACTTTTGGTTTTCCATATCACATTTCAATCTCGTTACTCCAGTAATTTTGTGTGGCATGGAGGCCGATTGGCTAGAGCGGTCAGCCGGTAATGCTCAGTGTGCACTGAGTGAGGAGGTTCGACCCTCCTCCCAGGCGTCACTGTGTACGGACCTTGAGCAAGTACCTCATACACAATTGCTCAGAATTACAACTGCAGATGCACCGTCAAGGCGTGTATTATTATAAGGGAGATATCAAATTTCAGAATAAAATAAAAATAAATAATGATTTTGACTTGAAGTGACCAAGCATTGTTAAATTATTGCAAACACCTGCCCAGTCAAAATAGTTAGTAGTTACACAAAAGTTATCAGAGAACTAACTTTAGTACAGCCACTAAGGTATCGATCAATTTGAAAAACTAAGATAATCAATTCCTTATTTAAAAGAAGCCTAACTCTATAATTTTCTGCAACAGAAGATCCAGAGCTTACACATGTTATTGACTATACTACCAGTTTTTCTATCATTTATTATTTTGCATTTGTTATGCACACAAGCAAATCTGAAACTGAGGCAAAAAGCAACTGGGGGTAAAAGACATGCTCAAGGTCCCTACACAGCAATCGTCTAAGTCTAATGAAGGCTCGAACCCAAACTCAAGTGCTTCAAGCCGAGCGTTCTGATCCAACCAACCAGCTACTGCATCCAAACATTTGTGCCAATATAAAAACAAACTCAACCCCTAGCAACCTTTCCAGTTTTACCAATTCTGAATCATCCAGCAACCAAGAAGATTCCTCAGAATTGAATCACAAGTTAGGAGAAAAGCACATTACCAGTTTGATTTTGCCACTGACAAACCAAACCAATCCACAACTCCAACCAAATTCTAGAACATCGATGAGACATTGACATACGCAAAGGATGGGCAATTAAGAGTGCTATAAAAGAACATTAATTTTTGAAAAGCTAAATACCACTGAGGACAATGATGAATGAACAATTTAAAATAGGGCATAACCGAGTACACAGTTTCCAATTAGTACCGAATTCGAGTATTTGGATGCACTATTTGCCAGATCCGAGTACGAACCGAATAGTAGTGGCAACTTTGGTCAGGTTAAGTTCCATCTACAGGTAAAGCTCAAAAGTTTTGACTTTCGTCACTTTCGCGGTTTTGTGTAATGAAAAATTAGAAAAATGAATGTTTGTGCCTGTAATAACTACTAATACAGCGTTAACTTTTAAATTTTTGCTTTCAGATAGTTAAATGCTTATAAAAAATTATTGAATAACTTTTTTTAATTTTTAACAATTTGTGTGTGTAATATTTGCCGAGGCGAATACTTCCGAATAGTCACCAAAAAATGGAATATTCGGCAGAGGCGAATGTCCGAGGTGATTTCCAGTTATGCCCTAATTTAAAACAGGGTTAAGTGTCAGTTGGATAGTGAATTCAAGGGAAAGTGACAAATTTGCGTGCTAGTAGATGCCTGTTATGTCAGCTTTATAACTCTTCTCAAAGAAAGCACACAAAAATACTTCACAAAAGAACAAAAAACAATTTGCGACTTCAATGAAGAACGTTATGTTGACAGGACACTCATAGGATGTGCCAAACACCAATTCTTATCAGTTTACCTTTTTAGTTCATCATACTCACTTTAATTTGTGAGTATCAAAAAATTCAACTCAAGAATAATGGCTATTATGGCTCAATTTCGATCTTTTGCTTCAATGTATTTTCTCCATTTGTTCATACTGCAATTCTTTCAGGCAGCCCTTTTCTCAAAATCTGTTTCTTCTCTCAGGGTCTTGTGTACTGGGAGGGCTCTGAATGGTTCATCCCACAAGGAGCAGTCTAAAAATATTTTCAGATACAATACAATACTACACAACTGTTCAAAATCTAATCTTACCAAATACAGGTGAATGGGGGCTGCGTGTCTTCAGGCCAAAGTACATTCCAGACCGGTAAGTTCCCCAGAACCTTTCTGGATCCATGGCACTGGATGTCATTTCTGTAGTGATGAGCTTCGGAGCATCCAGAGGGGTACGCACCAGGTTCTGCAGCCAGGAATCGTACCACATATAGGCAGCAATGGATACCATTATAACGACACCAGCTGTAGCGGCCAAGAAGATGGCACCGTTCATTTTCATGGTCATTTGGTCATTCTTCCTCTTCTTCAGCGACAGTTTTTGTCGAATTCCATTGTTTATTGCGTTCTCGCCTCCTTTGTCAGGTTTTACATGCTTCACTCCAGCGGGTTTTCTTGCCATTTCTTATCTTATTGGAGGATTCTTTCAAAAATCTAATTTAAGAAAAACACATTGTTTAAAACCAATACCTGTGGAAATGAATAAAGTAGAATTCCATAAGTCAGCAGCAGACAGAATTCCCTTGGTTGGGGTCTCTCTGTGTACTGGTGACTCTTCCAGACTAGCTGTTAACCCGTGAAGAATCACAGGTCTGAAAATATAATAGCTCACGATTCAACCAGTTTCCTCCCATTGGACAGAAAGGCTACAACTTGCGCCCAGAAGGCAAGAAAATTCAGCTGCTGTCATGTTTACCCGTGAAGCGCCCTCTGAACAATGTCGTTTACACGCGTATATTAGTAACGGCGATACAAACGCTTCAAAATCGAGTTTCAGTCATTAAGTGTGCATTACATTACACGATGTATTTAATTTTAGTAACTGCAAATATAGTGAGTCAGATGCAAATAAAACTTGTTTGAAAAGCGAATCAGACCCATTTTGCAAAAGTCTTGCAACAAAACAATTTAGGTCAACTGCTGTCCAATCACACATCTTAGATTCAACTTCTGTCCAATCAAGTGCCTTAGAAGTGACCGACAAAGCACGTGACTTAGGTAATTATATAGATAGATTTCTGTGTAATGGCTTGGTCACTGATTAAATTTCTGTTCTTCATTACATTTCAACCATTTAGGTGAGCATAGAGAGCACCAATGATCAGTTTCCATGGGTGGTGCTATACAAATTTCCAATTATAACTACAATACAATACATTAAAGTACTTGAATGAAATCAGCAAGACTTTGTGGAAGTCTTGATCCTTTAATTTTATTTAAAGGCCAAATTCACTTGAGAAAACTGGTGCCTTGCATTCCTAGAACAAATGCCTTTCAAGTAAAAAACTGCCTCAAAGTAGAGTTTCTGTTGAGTTTAAGACAAGAAACTATTATTTGCTTTGGACGTTGATTCAGCACTGTTTTAACATTCACCTGTAGATATGTAAAGCATGTGTCTGTATTGAAAGCCTAGCCCAGTGTTTAAGAATGGTACTGGAACTAAACATTTGATACTTAGAATCCAGTTTTAAGCAGTTTTTATCTGTGGTTAGTTACAAGTCCTCCATTTACATTGGTAATTGTGATATGCAGTTTGTAACTCTCTGTAGGTGTGTATGACATTGCAAATTCGCAATGATTTGTGAAAACATTGTGTTGGCGACTATTTGCCATTCAGTTTTTGCAGATTGTCAAAAATTCGTAGAAATGAATAAATCATCTTAGAATGTTGGGAATAGGCACATTAGAATGCGCTGTGAGAAAGTTTCATGACATTTGCAATTAGGCCCTAAATATATAAATATACCGTTGGATCGATAAAACTAGTTTACAAGGCAAACAGAAGCTGGACTGATGAGAAAAGCATAGTTTAAGTAGAAGTTGGATTCATGAAAAAATAATAGCATAAGTAGAAGTTAGTTTGATCAATGCTTAAACTATATGTGACAATAGGTGAATAATTTAGGATAACGAAACGATAAATTAGTGTCACATCTCCTAAAAGAAATATTCAATGACTCTAAATACTTCTTTTGATCAAATATATTTAAAAAAATGGGCAAACACTTAGTATCGGGTAATATCATTGCATTATTACCTTTCGGCAATCGCGTGCTGTGATTGGCTGTCTTAAAGGACACATGGAGTATAAATTATGGAGAAAATCATAATCTAGTATAATCATTCGGTGAGAATTTGCGTAAATAGAATCTGGATTGATGACAAGAATTTTGCTTCAGTAAAAGCTGGATTGACGAAAATCTATGATTAAATGGAAGCTGGATTGATGAAAAGGAATTGTGATTTCACATGCTGAAATTGAAATTTCTATGGCTACATTTTACAGTGTTGGGTACGAGACCAAAACCTCGAGACCAAGACCAAGACCGAGAGGTCAAAGACCAAGATCAAGACCAAACCGGGTGGTCCTAGACCAAGACCAAGACCAAGACCGGGGGGTCCGAGACCAAGACCAAGACTACAAGACCAAGACCAATGCTCTTATTTTATAAACAATTCAATTTATTAAGACGCTAAGACGGATTAACACATTTAAAACATTAATTTTATTGCTGAAGAATACTAATCTTAATAATGGTCCAGAAACAGTTTTACCGGCCTGTCTGAACTCTTGCAGGTTCAGCCCTTGGCTTCAGCCTGAGAATATCACACTATAAATTACTTACAGCATACGATAGGTAAATGCTTTAAGACAAGTAGATTAACGTTCCGTTTGAATGGTGTAGGCCTACTTGTACTCGGAATTGTAAGTTAAAGGTGACTACATGCGGCCGACCACATAATTATTATATTGTTCCAAAACCTTGAAATTTGTGAAAGCAAATTTTGAAATGGCTGGTTCCGTTGCAAATAAATTTTTTTGCCCATAGTAATATAGATGATCAACACGTCATAAATCGATAACAATCACATAAGGCCCAAACACAGGTCTCTAATCGAAAATAACCGAGAAATATCAAGGAAATTGTTCTGATATGGCAAATGACCAAGAACGCTAACCTAAGACTGAGACCAATCCCAACACCATTCCTTTAAGACCAAGACCGACACATTCAAGACCAAGACCAAGACCGATGCATTCGAGACCAAGACCAAGACCGCAGTTACCAGTCCCGAGACCAAGACTGCGGTCTCGAGACCACATCCCTGGCATTTTTTCACTACACTAACCCTAACCATAATCCTGACCAACCTTCACAAAGCTTAACCTGACCCTACCCAACACTGACAAGGCAACTTGACCCTAACCGACATTGATGAGGGCTGACCTAACCAACCCAATCCAAGGGTAGAACCTATGCCATATAAAAAAAATCTGACACTAAATGTATGCCAAAAAATTGATTGCATCAACGATGCCTTATAATTAATAACAAGACGTACTTTATGTCAACTTCCCGCGAGAAAACCAAAATTGACCTGATGTCTTTATACAGAAATCAAGCTCACCACGCATCAATTTCAAATACGAGTTCAAAGGCTATGACTCGCTCGCGTCCTGGTTAGAGTATCGGCACAATCTGGATGCTTTTGCTTAAGCCACGTCACGATTATTTAAGCATAGTGAAGACAGGATATTCTTCAGGCTCGTAAATGTTTGCAATGCTCCACCAAGCCACAATATGAGGCCAAAATATAATTTAATTTATTCGAGTACATTAGTCCTTTACGCTTAATATAATTCTAATCACGATGATATCTTCACATCTTGTACCACACACGACATGCGAGCAAACCAGAAGGTAACCTCGCCATCTTGCGAAAGATCAGGAATTTAGCTGATAAATTTATCTAGACAACTGCTGAAACAACTGCTGACAACTGCATCAAAAAATATTATTGCATAATTATTATGTAGACCTACGCAGCATTTTGGAGAAATCGTGATCCCCAAACTAAGAAGTAGTTCTCTTGGCTTATTTTGAGTTTTAATAAATGGTTATTGAGTTTTAATAAATGGTTACAGGCCTGTCACCTGTGCCAGTATAATGTTATAGTACATATTTGGTAGAGTCGCACTCTTTGGAATATAGACCTATAGTCCATTGAAAATCACGTAGGGTAGGCCTGTGACAGGAGAATTGAGTGGTATAGTTTCCGTTTTATAACAATGCGATGTCGAAGATCAGACTTGAGATAGGCACTGCAAAAAACCCGAGCAGTGACAGAAGAATTAAGCGTCGATGGCAGATGTGCTCCTATTATCGTACCCTTAGCCTAGGCTACTAATTTACTAAACATCTTTCAGTCAGCTTAGTTAATTTCAAGTATACTATTATTTAACCGCTTTATTATTACTATGACGAGCAGCGTCCTTTCTTCTATTCAACCACGGTTCGCAGGGCGACAATTTCGACTCTTAGGTTACTCAAGTTTTAGTGAATAGTTATAATTGTATGCCTGTAGGGCTACGTAGCTGCAGACATACGTGGCAGTTTGCAGATAATCATAAGACCTATGCATTGTTATGCGCATTAAAGCTGACAAGTTAAGTCTACGTTACACATTGTGCGTGAGCTCCTGTGCAGATACCATAGCTTATATATAGCTTATATATACCATAGCTTATATACCATTGCATATATATATACGACTCCAACATTATTTATTTGATTAGCCTATATATGACGTATATTTTACTATTTTAGGAAACGTGCACTATGTTTAAGTTTCCAACTTGGTCGAGGCATATGTCTTCTGCCCTAAGAATGTACGTATCCCTGGTTGTGTTATTAAATATGATGTTATGAGAATTGAGAATAGTCTCCCAATTACAGTCCGTCAAGCCACAACCGTACGTTGCACTTTTCAAGACAAAACTGAAGACCTACCTATTCTCCCTGATCCATGGCTAAGAATGCAGCACAAGGCGCTTTAGTGCAAGACTTGTCTTGCCAAGCGCGTTATAAATGCCTAGTTGTATTGTATTGTATTGTTATTCTCCAAGGTTTTCACTAACCGCGTGTTTTCGCGACATTATATCGTACTGTCAGAGTGCTGACTGCTGAGGTGCACAGAGTAAAGGAGCTCGAGTTGCTCAACGTAATTTCACGACTTTTTCCATGCAGACGGATATTAGTTTAGTTCTTGAGTTGTGTGTATATCATCGACGTATCGTGGCGGGTGGTTTATGCTAGAGATGGCAGCTTGCGGTGATTTTGATATTGAAATTCGTCAAGGACTGGAGAAGAAGGTTTGTTATAAACATAATTATAGCTTGTATCATTATTTACAAGTTTATTTGTTTTTTAAGTTGATTGGAATCGCGTCTCTTCTAATACTGATATTATCGCCCACCAGACATGCTGCTATCAGACGGCTATGGCGGGGAATCCTCGTAACATCGAGTTGTGTGTACATGAGTCGACGCAGCTAAAGGCAACTATTTCAAATAAGTTCACAGTCTGACAAGAGCCTAAGATTGAAATATTAAAAATCTTCGCAGTTTTATGATAACGGTTACAAGCGAATTTTCGAACTTTTGTGGCAAAAATCCGGTCAAGATTGTGCAAGACTTATTTTGCTAAAGCGTGTTGTGAAGTTTCAGTTGTTTTGTATATATAAGTTGTTGTCGTTTCGAACACTTTGTTACTGAAACTGCATTGGGTATTTGATATGTTGTGTATTTTCATTGCTTACAGGGAATTGGGATTCAATTGATTACAACTTACTGATAACAGACATTTAACATTTAGTAGTCTCAAAAAGTGACCAATAACTGTCCCTCTGCTTGTAAACAGTAGGGCATCCATAGTAATCCTAGAGAAATGACTACTTGCTAGTGGCATACAACACGGTCACGTCATACTACGAGAGAAAATGTTGTGCCCACTGGAGGGGTTATCAAGTAAATAAGTAAGTTGTCAGTAGTGGTTTACTCGATCACATGCACAGTGCCATAAAATTCACAGCATAGGGACACAACAGTTTTTGGTTCGAATTATGCTGAGTTGAGTGTGCAGATCCAGTCCAAGTGAGCTGTTTTACTCTTTTTTACTTATGATTAATTACATTACTTAGTTATTT
This sequence comes from Bimastos eiseni, assembly GCA_959347315.1. Classification (NCBI taxonomy): domain Eukaryota; kingdom Metazoa; phylum Annelida; class Clitellata; order Crassiclitellata; family Lumbricidae; genus Bimastos; species Bimastos eiseni. Next base: position 24,460,863 of record OY365810.1, on the reverse strand, counting down.
AGTCGATTGTTCTTAGAATGGTAGGTCCAGCTCACTCTCTACTTTCTTTTGCATTGTGATAGAAATTATGATGCTGCAAGCTAATAGAAACAAAATCTATGTCAAAATTGTTCAAATCAGTTATTAATTGATTTGTAAGTAACATATTACCACAAGGTTTATAGAATAACTTACATTTGTTTAAAGAATTTTGGGGGTTTGAATTGGCAATTGCAAATATTGGTATAGCGCCGTGCATGTTGTTATGGGAACTGCTTCCCAATTAATTATTTACAATAGTCCTTATTGTTGCTTGCAGTGCTCTAATTTAGCTTGCAGTCTGGGGTAGCCATCCCAATTGGCTGTTTAGTTAATAATGTCTCATACATTTTTTTATATCAATATTTATCAGGGCCGTGGCTTGTTTGCAAAAAGAAACTTCAAGGCGGACGAAGTCATATTTACAGAGACGCCTCTTGTCAGTTGCCAGTTTTTATGGAATGCCTTGTACAAATATGTTGCGTGCAATCATTGCATGAAGTCGTTAGAGACGGCAGAAGAGATGTGCCGGCGACTTGCTGGAAATGCTGGCATAGAGCTCCCGTTCCCAGAATGCTGTGAAGTGCATCCAGAGGATCACGTCAGGTGCGAGAAATGTCAGGTCAGTTAGAACAACTGAACAACTTTGCAATTTAGGTTTCTTTTTATTTCTATGACTGCGGCAATTGTTGAATAATTCAAAGCTTTTTGTAGGATCTTTACAATTTTCTCACTCTAATGCAAATAAGTTGTGTGTTTTTGTGACTGAGTTGAATTTTCTAATACAGATTCAATTGATGATCTCATCTGGTGTTTGACTTCATATTATATGACTGGCCACATGGCTTTCACCTTCTATTTGCTCTACAATTCTATCCTCTCTGGCAGTCTCTAATCCACTTTCACTTTTTCTCAAAACCTACTTTTTTTCAAGTGGCCTTGCACACTGACCCACGCTTCTGAATGGTTCCCCCTACTAGAGTCGCTTTACAATGCCTAGATACAATACAAATCTGCAGTATGGGTATAAATGATGGCTAAACAGATGCAATTGACTGTCCACATATGGAACCAACCTAGTTTATAAGCTATTGAATGCATTTATTCGATTGCTTGTTAAAATTAGCATTTCTATTACTGACAATAATGTTGTTACTTCTATTGAACCAGGTACGGTACTGCAGTGAAAATTGTAGAACCCTTGCTTGGAATCAGTACCATGAAACCCTTTGCACAGCATCAGCTTCTCCAGAGGACTTGGAACATCCACTCTTCCGTTTGGAGGAGGCTTGGAGGTGTGTATGTGTGTGAGATTACTTTTGGTGCACAAGTCTGAGGGAAATTGCAGGTGTACAGAAGTCTCGAGGTTGTTTTTGTGTACGGGACGTAGACGATGGAGATCTGAACCACCGACCTTTATCATAGAGGTTGACACTTCAGAACCCCACCAGGTCAAATAGACATTTTGAAATTTTTGCTCTACTTGTGCCCCAAACCCCAGCTTCCTTCTCAATGCTGTTTGCCCCATAATCCACTTTGCTACAAAATGAGTACCCTGCCAGTACATTGGCATTGGGAAGGTCAAGCAATGAGTGAGGTATTCACCATTTCGATTCGTATGCTGAAGCCAAGATGGGCATGTCTAAACACTCCGTACCCATATCCATAGCTGCTTCTCAGTCTTCGCTCAAAGGAATACTTTGTTTTTGTCTGAATGAAATTGATTAGGCTTTTGGATTTGTTAGAAGTGTGCTTCCAATCTTTTGCTTGGAAGAGGCATGTTGGTGGATGTCTGAAGTTAATTTGCTGAAGAGGTCGGAGTGAAATTGTATATAATTGTTGATCACTAGGGCCTGCATTTTAACGGTCCTGTATTACTGATAGCATGAGAGTCATTTTTCATTGTTTGATTTTTGACGTGTTGCTGTTTAATCTTCAACCAAGGTCTCCTCTAATCCTAAGGTCATGCTTATGAGGAGGCATATTTTCTCGACTACAAGTCACATGTTTCAATGTGACATGGCATTTGATTGTCAAATCAAAATCATCAGTCAAGTTATGGCTACTTTTTTAAAGAAACTATAAGAATTCTTAACTACTTTGATTCATATTTTTGTATAACATGGTTCTTGTTTACAGAAATGTCCATTATCCTCCTGAGACTTGTAGCATAATGTTGATTGCTCGTATGATTGCTACTGTCAGACAGGTCTGTTAACTCTCATTTGATTGAACTTAAAGAAAGAGCTTGATTGCCATTTTTTAAAGATATTACAAAACAATACAAATTGCTTAATTACTGTTTAAATATTTCTAAGTAGGAAAATGTGTTATTAGAAATATAAGTTTTATGAGAAATATTTAAACTGTTTCCTTTATTCTTCAGTTGATAAATCCTCATAGAAGTAAGTCTATGCTAATTGATTATGGCTTTAGTTGTTTTATCGTCGAGTGGTAAATGGCTTCATGTGACTCAAACTGAGAATATTGTTGATGGATCAATTTGGCAAATGTACCAAGCTGTACCGATTATAGAGATATCAGCAATATTGGATATCGACAAGATAATCAGCGCCGATATTAAAACTTATTTTTTAAATTTTATAACGGTATTTTCAGTCTATAAAAGCTAAATGACGACAGCAACATCACTGGGTCTGTGAAGGACGGCATTTCGTTCTGTTCCCATATCGTGTCGTCAAGCCAATGGCTTCTTGCACACTGACCCACGCTTCTGAATGGTTCCCCTACTAGAGGCGCTTTACAATGCCTAGATACAATGATGATGATTCAGACCAGTGGTGAGACCACCCACTGTGCTAGAATACACCGTGGGAATGGGCCAACATAGGTCTTGTGCAGAGTGAGTCATAGTGCCTGCTTATGGGCCAAGTAACGGCTGGCCAATTCAATAGAGAAACCATTGAATGTACATCGTGGAGGCATGCCGAAGGAATACATGCTAGCTGCCAATCGCCCGAGAGGCTGAGACTAGATGGGTGGCTGTGAATAGGCCAGCCGTTCCTTGGCTGTTAATTACCCTGGGCACAGTTCGACGTCGAGCGGTGTGTCTAATCTGTATTGCCTGCCTAGGATTAGTCCCCAACTACATGCATACGTCTCTTATGGAGCAAGTGTTTGCTTGTATCACAACAATAGGCAGTAGAAGTAGGTCTATCTTTTGGAACCGGACGTCTTGGGAAACACAATGAAATAATCAGCTAAATAATCGGGTATCGGCAAATGAATAATCTGCAATAATCGGTATCGGCATAATCGGCAAAAAGTGATATCGGTACAGCTCTAGCAAATGGATGCAATATTCTCAAAACTCCATTGCATTTTTGCTAGCATATATTATATTATACTGTGACATGTGAGAAACAGTTAAAATAGTCTGACCTAGGAAAGGCTGTCGTAGAGTAAATATTTAAAATTGCAATGTTTTCTTTTGAAACAAAGAAGTTATATATGGATACAAGTCTTCATTTGTGTTCTTGCTAATTAAAGCTAAATGAACGTCTGGAAATAATAATATTGTAGGCCTGTAGGATATAAAATTATCTGTGATGTTTTATGCCTGCATTTTTTGTGATTTACTTAAAAGAGACCATTCATCATCTGTTTGTATGATTTTGTTGTATGATAAATGGTTTTGTGAAAAGAACAGTTGAAGGTAAAGTGGTTAAAACTGATTGAGTGTTTATCGTATTAGTCAAAAGATCGTGCCAGCACAAAAAGTCTCTTCAGTCAGTTCTGTAAAGCAACGATCAATGAGGAAGAGAGCATTGCACATAAGTTACTTGGAGAACAATTTCAGGTAATAGAATATCTTTCTGACTACAAATTTCACCTTTAAATAAGAAGCAATGATGCAAAAATGGCAATTTAAAAGAATTCAACATCACCAGCGATGAAGTCATGCTGTTTGGTGGAACACTAGGAACTGCATTTGGCAAAATAATTTTAAATACACTGTTGCATGGTAATAATTTGCTTGGAACAAAACTGATTCCACTTTTTTTAGATTATGGACTTCCACCTTATTGCTCAATGCCTTACTGTTTGATTTTTGAGCAGTGACATTGTATTATTAATCTTGCCTGATGGAATCGATTACTCAACAGAAGAGGACAATTTCTATAGCACTGTAGTTTATGCAAATGAGATTATTTTGCTTAGTTTGCTTAATTAAAACAGCATGCTTGATGCAAATAATAATATTCATTTATTTGGGATTTTATCTGGCGCCTCGTTAAGGAAACTACTCTCGACTCAAACGCACCTAAAGGAGCGGTTTTAAGTTTAGTGAAGAAAGTTTCAGGTGACAGTATGAGGCTGATGCAGCTGATTGTAGCAGTTCCAAACAAGATAATGAAGGTGTCAAGCAAAAGTGAGCTCTTGAGGTTATGAATTAATGGCGCTGCAGTCTGCTGGTTATAAACCAGGATAATGCTGTTTGCCTGAAATGGCCTTCCTCCATCATTAATGGCTAAGCTAATGACTGGATTCTCTCCATCAGCTTCTCGCTCTTTAAAAACGTTTCTTTTTCCCCAGAGTTTCTGTGGTTATATGCCTATGAATAGTTATTCTGCAAGAGGTGCTATATAACTCTAAAGATACAATAATCCAAACAAACACTTTCAGGTTTATACATACATTGCCATTCTCAATAAGAAGCAAACATAGAAGTTTAGCTAAAATGACTGCAGCCTAGAGCCTGAAATACAGTAACTTGTACAATGCAATGATGAAGTTGATGCGCTGTTGTGGAAAAATCGGCCTATAGAATGTGAGCGTCCTCAAAATGACTGCCGTGTTCAGGTCAGGACATAGATAAATTCCTTTGGAGTATCTCTCCGATTATCATTTACTCTAGCAGAGGTTCTTGCAGGAAATTCATTGCATTTATTAAGATTTGATTTCTGTGCATTGAATTCAAGATAGAGTACTAGAAACGTCGACATTAGCAGCAGTTTTTCTGTGATGAATATCATTGCAGAGGCATATAGGTGGTCTCAGCTACTTGGAAAAGAAGTTGGGTTTTGAGATGGGCCACTAGAATTCGTCATTCCAACTGAGATCACCACACGATGATATTTTATCAGTGGCCCTTTTGATAGAGTATATTTTTTATTGTGAATGTGATTCCCATGAACATCAGAGGCATGACATTAAAACAAATACAATTTTTAGGGTCAGCTTGAACTTTTTCGAGGTCTACTGATGGAAATGCTATGTGAAGATGATCTGCAGCAGGTATTTATTCTGTGCTTTTATTATCAATAGTTATTCTGTACTGTCTATGCTGGACTTGATTTATTGATGCAAAGCTTTTCATGTTTTCGTTAAATCTTGGATTGGAATTTGAGAATGTCTCTGAGTGAGCTTATTGAGGGAGTGCTATATAGATTTTCATAATAAATGGATGAATGAATGTGCAAGCATTGGACAAAAGCAAAGTTGCTGTCGGTTGCTAGATGCTTGTCTCAGAAGTTGAGAGAAATTGCCAGTTTCACATTGGTGTTTGAATTCCAGTGGCTGAGAAGAAAGGCATTCATCCTTACAGTTCATCACTATTAAATTCCTAATATAGTTCATAATATATTTGTTTTTGTGTGATTTTCTCTCCAGTGGTTCACTCCAGAGGGTTTTCGATCACTCTTTGCACTTATTGGAACTAACGGACAAGGTATAGGGTCAAGGTATGCGATACTTAAGCCTCACTAATATTGTGTCAGAATAGAACATGACTGTTGTAAAATCGACTCATATGGTCACTAAGACTTTAAAAAAAGTTGAAATCACGACCTGGGTATCCGTTGATACTCGACTGCCCGGATATTTTGTCAGGGAATGTAGGGAATTGCATATTTTTATGGACTGTCAAGCACCCGAAAATCGATTTAATTGCACGGGCAGTCAGCCAATATGACCAACAGAATATTTCTGGCATATGTTCAGGTAAAATCGCACATTTTTACGGTATTTCGGGTACACAAAACCGATTTCATTACCCGGGTAGTCGGCCTCAGGCGGGTACACGGGTACCCGTTGACAACCCTAATGTTCACAGGTTGACTTAGTTTTCAACTATACAGTCTAGTACTTTATGTATGAGAAGCTTTCTAATTATGGAAAGTTACTCTCTACCTGGATGATAAATGCTGATTGTTTATATAATATATGTGCATCTAAGTTCATATCAATTAAACAGACATTTTAACCATACTACTTCAAGGAAAAACTCCTGAACAACAGTTTAAAAGATGTTGACAATGAACTGCATTTGTTTCACATGCATTGTATAATTTTGTGACAAAAGTGTTTCTACTATAATGCTGCCTGTATGTTTGAGCAGTGGTGGCCCATAATTATTATATCTTTTATGGTATATTAAGACTTTCTTCAGGTCCATATTGCACTGCATACAAGTGTTATTGGAGTTGAGACTTCTTCTGTCAATGTTGAACTGTCTATACCATAACATGCTAAGTAGCTACCTTTCAATGTTGTTAGTCCCATGCTGATTTTAATGTATTTGTTTGTTAATATTCCACAGTTCAAAAGAATTGCATGGAATATGTTTACCTCAATATTTGACTTATAGACTTTCACCTTCAACTTTCCTACAGACACTATTAATAAAACTTTTCAGGGGTTCATTCTTAGAGAGTGAATCTTCTGGGGTGATAAATCCGCAATCTATAAAATCATTGTTTTTAACCTTTCTTGCTACAGATTAATCAGAGACACATTGACTGAAAGAGGTCTGTGTTTCAGTCATTTGGCTTTTATGATGTCTTTTCTTTTCGGTTTTGAAACAGTTCATTCAGTGTGTGGGTTAAGAACGCTGAGCGTTTAACAATTGACGAATCAGCACGCCAACAGCTCAACGACTATATCGACAAGCTTTACAATGACATGGACAAAGGTTTGTGGTTTAGACATTGGTGATATGTTGATTTGAAACAGATTTACAACCCCACTGATGTGGATGGATGTTTTTCTAATGGCTTCTTAATTGCATTTATTCATAATTGCGTTTAATTCATAATTGCATTTAATTCATATTCGCGTTTAATTCTTCATAACAGCAAACATTCTCCTTCTTATCTGAATTGGACAGTTGATGCTTATTCAAAGTTCCTGGTCTGCTTATAGTATGTTTTTCACAGAAAGTCACCCTGCTATCAACCCATCCAATATTGCTTCATATCCGGGATCTATCAAATGTGAATAAACGCAACAACCTTTGGTGCACAGTACACAGAAAAGTTGGTTTTCATACCATAATGATTTGTAGTTTGTTGATCGTGTTTTCAGTTTCGGGTGAATTTCTTAATTGTGAAGGATCTGGACTTTATGTACTTCAGAGTTCATGTGAGTTATTTGGTTATTTTTTGATCTTTTCAATGCTGTTTATCATATTTTCATATCTATGTATAATCTGAGGATTGCTATAAGACTTTTAATGAATCTTTCAAAGTGTTTTTTGTTATCTTAACTTTGTTGAAATGTAATAAATTCGAGTGTAAATAATTACAAGTTTGTGTCCAATGATTCTTATGTAATTGGATGAAGTCTTCGCTTGCAATTTCACTCCTACGTGTTGAGGTTGACAACACAGATTCCCATCCGCAGTGGATGTCTGATGCATATTCAGAGTCCATGGCGTGTATTATGTCGGAGGCAGAGAATAGGGCGTAACTGAGTAGACAATTTGCGGTTATGCCCTAGCAGAGAATGATGCTGAGTTGAACGTAGCACATGTGACATGAAGTTATACGTGACTGACCAATTACTTACATGTTTTCAGTTGAGAATAGTTCCTCCAGAGCTTCCTCTCGTTCGCAGTTCATAAAAGAGCTCAAGAAGACTGATGCACACTGACCCAGTGTTGGGCACGAGACCAAAACCTCGAGACTGAGACCAAGACTGAGAGGTCAAAGACCAAGACTGGGTGGACCAAGACAGAGGGTCCGAAACCAGGACCGATACTCTTTTTTTTAAAAACAATTCAATTTATTAAGACGCTAAAACGAAATAAGACGCTTAAAACTTTAATTTTTTTGCTGAGGAATACTAATCTTAATAATGGTCCAAAAAACAGTTTTACCGGCCAGTCTGAACTTTTGCGGGTTCAGCTCTTGACTTCAGCCTGAGAATATCACACTATAAATTACTTACAGTATACGATAGGTAAATTCTTTAAGACATCTGAACAAGTACATTAACGCTCCAATTGAAAGGTGTAGGCCTACAGCATACGATAGATAAATACTTTAATTAAGATTAGTAGATTAACATTCCGTTTGAATGATGTAGGCCTACTTGTACTGGGAATTGTAGGTTAACTGTGACTATACGTGGTCGGCTACATAATTATTAGATAGTTCCAAAACCTTGGAAGTTGTGAAAGCAAATTATGAAAATGGCTGGTTCTGTTGTCAATGCATTTTTTGCCCATGGTAACAGGTATATATAGATGGTCAGCACGTCCATCGATAAAAATTGCATAGGGCCTAAACACTAGGTGTCTCGAATGATCAAGAATAACCGACGAATATCAAAGAAATTGCTCTGATACAGCAAATGACCAGGAACGCTAACCTAAGACAGTGACAAATCTCAAGATCGTTCTTTTAAGACCAAGACCGACGCATTAGAGACCAAGACCGATGGTCCAAGACAAAGACCGATGCATTCAAGACCAAGACCGCAGTTTTCCGGTCTCGAGACCAAGACCGCTGTCTCAAGACCACATCCCTGCACTGACCTGTATGCGATGTATCTGTATATCACGGTTGATTGCCACTGATGATAATACAGTGACAAACATAATTCAGTATGGCACAAAATCCACTGATGATAACACAGTGACAAACATAATCCAGTATGGCACAAAATCCACTGAGGATAACACAGTTACAAACATAATCCAATATGGCACAAAATCCACTGATGATAACACAGTGACAAACATAATCCAGTATGGCACAAAATCCACTGAGGATAACACAGTGACAAACATAATCCAATATGGCACAAAATCCACTGAGGATAACACAGTGACAAACATAATCCAATATGGCACAAAATCCACTGAGGATAACACAGTGACAAACATAATCCAATATGGCACAAAATCCACTGAGGATAACACAGTGACAAACATAATCCAATATGGCACAAAATCCACTGAGGATAACACAGTGACAAACATAATCCAATATGGCACAAAATCCACTGAGGATAACACAGTGACAAACATAATCCAATATGGCACAAAATCCACTGATGATAAACACAGTGACAAACATAATCCAATATGGCACAAAATCCACTGATGATAAACACAGTGACAAACATAATCCAGTATGGCACAAAATCCACTGAAGACTTTAAATATGACTGGAATGTACTGTAGTTGCACACTCAAATGCAGAAGATTTAAGAGCAAACTCTGCAAAACAACAAATTTTGTATGCTAGAGCAGTTGACCAATACAAAAGGCTACCACCACATCAGTTTATTGCTTTTTTCCTGCTTGTTACTTGTTCAATGCTTCTGTGTTCATAGTATTTGTTTTACGATTGAGTTTACATTTCGCTTAGTCAAACAGTATCTATAACCATGCAGTACAATTTATAATGCTCATAGCATGAATTGAGTATTTAAATTTAGCATAATAAACTCTGTAATTTCAAAGTTTATATTATTGTAGGTTGTCTTCAGGCACGTGATTATGTACTTTCAATAATCCATATTCAGAAGTACTGTTACTATAAATTTGCATGTTTTGATATGTTGTATTTTAGGTAACCATAGCTGTAAACCAAATGCAGAAGTTGCCTTTCTCAATAACAACTTTGTTCTTTCGGTGAAAGCTCTTGTCGACATAAAACAAGGCGATGTGAGTACTTCTGTAATTAATTATTATGTGCATTGACTAAATCTGTCTGACAAGTACACAATGAGATTACAAGATATTGTAGTAACCAGGGCTTGAAGTGGGAAGGTATGAAATGGTATGCCATACCAGCACCTCATCTGGCCAACTGGAAGCATACCGGTACTTCTGCAGACGTTCCCCAGACCCTCTAATCTGGAGGGGAGAGGAGGGGAATGGTTCTTGTATCCATACCGGCACCTCTATTTTCCCACTTTAAGCCCTGGTAGTAATAGATGATAATAAGTGTAACAGGAGTCCAATTTATTTGTGTGGCAGTCTGCAAGACTCTGATCTGTCCTACTACCAATTTTATAGGAAGTTGAAGGCTTAGTCAGTGTTATGGGGCTGGTGGGTATCAAACCCATGGATTTTTATCTTCATGCCAGCCTGTTACCCTTCAACTGTCTCCCCACCCAGATACAATTATGTTTTCATTAGGTTTGTAATCTGAACACCTCTTGGTCTATCAATAATTTTCTTGGTTTAGCAATAATTTTTTTGGTTTAGCAATTATTTTTTTGGTTTATCGATAATTTTCTTGGTTCATCAAAAACTTTCTTTGTTTATCAATGATTTTATCTTTCACATAAGTGACATTGAGGGTCCAAAGAATCTGACTAGTATTTGACATCATAATGTAAGATTTAGTTGGATGCTGGAGTGGTAGCCTGGTTTGCTCAGAGAGTCGGAGAGATGGACAGGTCAAGATGGAAGGAGAGAGAGAAAGAAGGGAGGATAAATAATGCTTGATATGAGGACATACTGGTGTGCAGACAGGCTCATATACAATGATGTCTTCATCTTGAATCAAATTAAAGATCTATTATGGAATTTAAAACAATCTGGTGGGATCACTAGGTTAGTGTGCGTGGCATAACAAATACTCAAGCATTGAGCAGTGACACATCCTGTCAGCACAGCGATTGCATGAACACTTGTAATCATGTCGAACCAACACAAAAGATGACGATATTCAACGCACTTTGTCAACCACGGCTCATTGTGTCCTGCTAGATACATGTATTTTTTTATTTACTAACTTTATCACTAGAGATCTTTTGTCTCCTCTTTTTTAATGTAACCTTTTACGTTTATTTTATCAGGAAATATTCATCTCCTATTTGGGGGAGTGCGACATAGACCGAAGTCGGCATTCCCGGCAAAAACTTCTACGGTACGCTTTACTTGTAATTCTTCCTCTTTTACAGTTTTACATCCATTGTTCTTACAGTTTAGATTCTCTATGTCAATAAAGAAGTCCAGCCAGTTAGCCATACAGCATTTTTCTACTTTAGCTTTTTGTTATTTTGACCTAACAAATTGTTTGAATGATAATTTGATGTGATGTGAATGGATACAAAGTGGTGTATGCCAGACCGAATGAATGTGGCTGACAGAGGGGAGTTCTAAGATAGCCTGGCACTACACTGTTTGCATTACTGCCAGACTAATTAATTGTGTATCACTATTGAATTGTAATATCAATTGGATTAAAATACAATACAGCTGAAATTTGATATTGCCCTTTTTACAATCAGCACAAACACCTCAACATTGCGGTTGCAGTAATACTGAACAATTGTGTGCAAAGGACTTGCTCAAGGTCCCTACACAGCGACTCCTCAGATGAGTATCGAACCCACACTCTTCATTACAGACCGATCGCTCAAACCAATCGGCCACTGTGCTAAAATGTTGACTGTTGATTATGCTTCCAGCGAGAACTATCTCTTCATCTGTCAATGTGAGAATTGCATTTTGCAAGCCGATGACCCGGATATGACGTCAGAGGAGGAGGAGTGCAGTGACAGCGATGATGGTTGCATGGATCATAACGACTGAGTTTGCGGCATCTACTTTTAATTTTTAACATTTGTATAAAATATTGTGCTGTTCTGTTTAGCAACTTTTGCAGAAGTAAATGCCTAGGAATTTTATCTCGAAAAAGGATGAGAGGGATTCTGTTTCTAATACGGACATACTGTTGACGATTTGGGTCTAAAAGCATTGTATCTATTTCTGGTTCTGTTGGTTAAAATGATAGTGTCAACTATTTTGCAATTCTTGAATCTAGCCTTATTAGTCATTATTGAAATTTGGTCCTTGGAGTAAGTCGCTTAGGAATTACCAACTGACTTATTCAGTCACCAACTGACTTAACAACTTGGTTGTCTTCTAAGTCACTTGATGGATCAATTGACTAAGTTGCAGAGACTTGTGTTCTGGCTTATCGATTTGCTATTGGTTTCTGAGCTGATTCAGTATGTATAATAATTTTATGAGTTTTACTGTGAATTCTACTGAAATGCTGATGTGAATCTGTGAAAGATGCACACGAGTGTTTATAAAACACACAGCAAATTCTGAGACTACACTGCAGTGCAGTGATCATTCAGCGTGCAATCCATTCTGTACTGATAGTCCATTAATTGTCAACGTTTTTCTGAGCAATGCACTCAAGTTAAATTAATGGCAGCTAATCTTAATTTCATTTATTTTTAATCCAATTAGTTCTTTATCTAATAAATTGACAAGCAATGTGTTTCTTGCAATCAACCGCTACATTGCAACTATTTCTATGCTAACTTATTTTTAAAAAGATAGTTATAGGCCTACATCAGCATGGATGATATTCAGCAGTTTTTACCCTCTTTTCTTTAACTTGGCTTGTGTCAAGTTTGTCATGAACATTGGATTGTCGGTTCGTTGGAGTTCTTTCAACTCGTTTTTCGGTATGTTCTCGTCGACCCACAGAACTGAAATTTTGCACACATGTCAAGCTCGCATGACAGTGCAATGTATCAAACGTTTACGGACATGACCCAAAAATTGAGAAAACAATGAAAAAATGCGCAAACTTAAATATCGTTTACCCACTCGAACGAGTCCTCCTTGATGAACTCCACTCCGGCAAGTTTACATCATAATTGATCTATTAAGGAAATGGATCGATTGTGCCATCTACCAGATTACCAAAAGTCAATAAAAGAGGATCCCGAAAAACCCATGTTTTTACTTTCACTTGATCAAATCTTTTCAACCGTGTCTCGTTTCTGTCGTCCCTTTGAGGACTTGATGACATTTGAAGAAGTTCGATTGCATGGTTTAGGAATGTTTTTATAAATATAAAAACTAAGAAGATCTGAAATGCAGTAGAAAATTGACAATTTCTGCTCTCATCAGGCGAGGCAAAGAAAATGAGATCGCTATTACTTGATACCATAACTGCTCCTTAGGTTTAGCTTGAAGAACTACTGTGTTGGTGAATAGCTGTGTAGATCTCCGTAACTATTTTACCACGTATGTTTGTTGTGCAGTTAGTGGTACAACAAAATTTTGATGCAAGTAAAAGCTACTGCTCACTGCTGATTGCTTTGTTCTTTAAATTTGTCTTGTCTTATTTAAAAATCATTCCAAATTATTTTTCATTACTTATTACAGAGCAAAAGCTATTGAATAAAAACTGGAACACACATCATATTTGTAATTGTATTTTATTAGTACACACTGTTACGCCGTACTCTGATTTGAACAAAAAGTCAGCAAGAAAATTAAAATGGGGTGCAGTTTTAAATCTTGCTTGGGCGCTGAAGCAGTTAGTAACGCCACTGGGAATACTTATGTACATTGCTACAAACATACCCTGGCTGCTGTAGGCCTATAGCCTAAAGACTGCTTCAACTATTGGCGTCCGTGTAGTAACGTAAAACTGCGGAATGTCAGTTTTACGTTACTACACGGATGCCAATAGTTGAAGCAGCTAGAACTTTAATTATTTTGGAGGATCAAGCATCGAATCTGTCATAGGATAATAGGCTATTTTCTATTTTCATTTTATGCTTAGACATGCCAGTTGAAATATTATTCGTGAAGTCAAGACTAAAGAAAGTTTTAACGTCTTCAGTCTTGTTATAAATTGGCCTACACGTATACAGAGGCGGCGATCTCGGTTGAGAGGTGGAGCGACACCCAGTGAAAGGGGTAAGAAATTTGAAGGACAAACGTACAACGTGTCACCTCTCTGTAAAAGGTGGGGGACTTGTCCCCCTCGACCTCCGCCCACCCCTGGGATCGCCGCACATGCACACATATGCACATACCTACACACCCACGTCACATATATCTACAGACGAGTTGCACCTGGAATCATTCTTTAAATGGTTAGTGCCTATAACATACTAATTAGAAGTGATGGTTATAATGAGAGTTGACTATATATGGCCAGAGAAGAGACTTATAAGTGAACAAAGTGAGGTTAGTCTACATAACAGAGGTATAGGCTATTGCACGGCCTAACCCTCTGCAAGACATAGCAGAAAGAAAGATAGACAGACAAACTCTGAGTTTCAAAAGACAGCCGCTATCTCCGCCTATTTGTTTAGGTACTTCTATCGGCGAGGTGCCGCGTTTGGGGTCATTATAACGCACACACGCCCTCCCTCCCTCCCAGGCCTCCCTCCTCCGCTCCAGTATGCAGCACCCATACTCAATCAATTTCATGCACTAGAAAATGAATTTCGCAGACCGAGTGCAGGTCATAGCGGACTATTTCAAGAGGGTCCATGATATAATTGCGACTGCTTTTCTTCCGTTATTCCTCGCATGCATGACCGATGCATAACCGGTCGGCGTCACTTCGTGTCTACTTTAAGCTCAAAAGCATATGTACACTTTCTTGAGTTTTTTTGCGGCGTCGCAGCTTTGAAGCAGAAAGACCGCCTTTCTTCAGGACTGGATTATTTTCCTGATTTCTGAAGCGTCGCTGCACCGACTGACCCCGAAGTCAGCCGAGTGTATTCGCCTTCGGAGCGTGAATGCATCGGCAGGTGCGCTTACATGTGCGCGCGGACGGCATTAAGATGCGCGAACGAGATGTCAGATCGG
>OY365810.1:24244303-24439303 GCA_959347315.1 Bimastos eiseni | reverse complement strand
ATGGCAGACAGCTGTATACTTTGAAGCATCTGTGGTTTCCAATATATAATTCCCTGCTGTAGTTCAGCTTCTGCACCTGACTTCATATTTTCAAATGTGAGAGGAGGACGAAAACAATGACAAAAGAGATATCAGGAAACGCATTCATTCCTACACCAAGTTTTCTGCAAAGTATTACATTTACAAATATCCTGTTTCCGAGATAAAGTGAGAGACACGAGGAAACAAATTCATCTACTCATAGTCGGTAATTTTCCTTCAAAATGAATCATTTCCAGTGGAATTTGTTCAAATATGGAAAAGAAGCATCTATACCTGTATCTATTACCCAAACTTATTATTCTGTATTCGGATAAACTCTAAATTAAAAAACACGACGCATCTCGTTGACTATGATTGGATTGGTACCACTGCCCACTGCCCATTTCGCACAGTTGCTTTATCAGAGCTCCGCACAATTGGAACCAAATGGCTGGGGCAGAGTTGATTTTTCCTTTAACAGACAGATTTAATGGGGAGTCCATTGTTTTTATATTTTATACTTGAATACGTTTGATAGTGTGCTACATAAATTATTTCTTGTGCATATAAACGTACGCCGTAACTGGTCAATGCCTGTCACTGGAGAAAATTACTAATGCGGCAGAAGGCGGTCTGTCATGCTTTCTGCTGACGAAATAACCTTAGCACTGAGCTCTACCGACCCTCACTACACGTTACCTCATTTACCTGAACCAAACGATCGGCACGATGAGAAGAATGAAGATCTTACCGAATTCCTTCGAACTGGGAATGTTCCTACAGAGCAATCTGCTGATACTCCATAACTAACCCCCCCCCCCATTCATTTTGTCCCAGGATGGATCGACCCCCATTCAATTTATCCTAGAAAAAAATCAACTCCGCCTGTCATTAAGTCCCAGGATGGATCGACCCCCATTCAATTTATCCTAGAAAAAAAACAACTCCGCCTGTCATTAAGTCCCAGGATGGATCGACCCCCATTCAATTTATCCTAGAAAAAAATCAACTCCGCCTGTCATTAAGTCCCAGGATGGATCGACCCCCTTTTAATTTATCCTAGGAAGAATCAACTATACCTGTCATTTAGTTCCAGGATGGATCGACCCCATTCATTTTATCCTAGGAAGAATCAACACCACCTGTCATTTAGTCCCAGGATTTAATTTATCCTAGGAAGAATCAACACCACCTGTCATTTAGTCCCAGGATTTAATTTATCCTAGGAAGAATCAACACCACCTGTCATTTAGTCCCAGGATTTAATTTATCCTAGGAAGAATCAACTATGCCTGTCATCTAGTTCCAGGATGGATCAAGGCACATTCAATTTATCCTAGGAAGAATCAACTATGCCTGTCATCTAGTTCCAGGATGGATCAAGGCACATTCAATTTATCCTAGGAAGAATCAACTATGCCTGTCATTTAACCCCAGGATTGATCGACCCCACATTCAATTTGCCCATGAAGAATCAACTCCACCTGTTATTTGGCCCGATCTGAAACGAAAACACTCAGAATCAACTTTTGTGACTTCAAAAGGCGATGATGATGATGTATTATTGGCAAGCGACATCATCAGTGACCATAAATCAGAACTCTTTATAAGTGTGGCTGTGAAGCGTGCGGTGGGGTGGCATTAACTGTAGGGGCACCAAACGCCTCCAGGGTTCAGATCAGAGGCGGTTATTTGGGCCGCAGGTCGGTCGGGTCAAAATATGGGTTGCATTCCGCGGCACACGCAGGTGAACCCTGACCGTTCATGGTCAACTGTTCTGGGCTGCGACTGCCATCTGGTGCAATGGTAACATCGATTGTAATTGCAAATCTCGTGTAGGATGCAGGAGATTACATATCATGCGACCCTTCAGCCGCTGTTTGTGGTGTAGTCGATACAAGCATGGACCCATCCAGAACGCGTTTCCCCAATGCGTTTCTTCTATCTGTGGCGACATCATGCAGGCAGACGCCGCTTGCACGTCAGTTAATGTAACCTAGCACAAGGCAACGAAATGCAATTGGAAACTTCCTATATGTAGTAATTACACCGCCTCTCGTCCTTGCTTAGTCGGATTTGTTTCAGATGAATCACTCTTTATTTATATTGTAATTTCATTTCTATGTAATTAGCATTTGTAACCAGATGGAATCCAATTCAAATCCTGGCGGTTTCACACGACGTGTATATAGACGGTTACAGCCTCAGCAATTTTTGTTTCTGTGGTAATGGTTTAACGACGTCTACATCTTTCCTTGCCAAAACGAACTCGCCGCCGTCGTCCTCGTCATCGTGAACAGGTGGCGCAGGTGTCTGTCGAACCGTCATAATATTCGATATGTGCATCTATCAAGATCGTCGCTCGCACAGGTGGCCTTTCCCGTCAAAGGTCGCCTGCAGATACCTAATCACTTTCACTGCGTTTATGTCTCTGTCTCTGTCTCTGACTCTGTCTCCTGCTATGCTCTCTTTCTGTCATCGGTCGAAAGAAGGCAGGTGTTGTAATAATGGAAATCGTACTCTATGCACCCCTACAGAAGCTGCGCGCGACCATGTCCCGCAAATATAGGCGACTGCTGCAGCACCTTCACATCAAACTCTGCCAATGCTCGTACTCTGGTAGTAACAGTCCCAAGCCTGGATTAAGGAGGAGGGTGACCATCGTCATCTTTCTTGACACATCGCCGCTAGAAAAACAACAAACCAACATCATGCGTATCTGTCATAGTATTCTATGACAGCGGGCCATAGAATGTCAATGTGCTGAGGCACATGATCGAGGCTGTGTAATGACTTGGACGAGACATGATCTTTTTCCGATCAATCGTTTTCAATAATTCCTAACATATTTCTTGCTCCTGGGATATTTTTACTTCGGGTCAATAATAATAATAAAATTTTCCAGCATTAATGTTAATAATAATACTGAATAAATGCGAAAAAATAAATAAGAATAACTAATAATAACTAATAATAATAATAATGATAAATAATAGTAATAATAATAATAATAATAATAATAATAATAATACAAGTGTATGATAATAATACAATTTTTCAGCATTAATACAAATAGTAATAATAATAATTATTATATTAATAATACTAATAACTAATAATAACTAATAATAATAATAATGATAAATAATAGTAATAATAATAATAATGATAATAATAATAATAATAATATTATTGAACCGCAGCAAATGCGAAATCGCGTGTCACAACACCCAGATGCCGAACAATGACCCTGCGTTCCAAGAGTTCACGAGCATAGCCCTCGAGGACATGACCTTGTTGGGTGCACCTCTAATTTCAGGTCCAGCTGTGAACATGGTCGTTAATTCAAAGGCCAATGACCTCGAGAGGGCAATCGGAAGATTGTCCTTGCTTTATACACATGACGCTCTGGTTCTGCTGAGAAACAGTCTAAGTGTACCGAAGCTCTTGTACAGTCTGCGCACAGCCGTCTGCGCTGATTGCCCGGTCTTGGCTCGGTTTGATCAACTGCTGAGAGAAGGACTGTCAACCATTTTAAATGTGGACCTTGACGATGACCGCTGGCTCCAGGCTTCTTTGCCGGTGAGAGATGGTGGTCTGGGAGTTCGTTGTGCATCTACGCTGGCACTTTCTGCCTTTCTGGCTTCTGCTGCTAGTACAAGCGAACTCCAGGCATGCATCCTACCAACAGAGTCTGCTGAGGAACCATATGAACTTGCGAGTTCAGCACTCAACGCTTGGAAGACCCTGACAGATGCAGAACCACCAACAGGAGCAGCAAGTTATCGCCAGAAAGAATGGGACCTCCGATTCACAGACAAGGCATGGAAAGGTCTGCTGGATTCCAATAACAATCCATGCGACCGTGCTCGCCTGCTGGCCTCACGAGCACCTCATTCTGGAGACTGGATGCTAGCGCCCCCTGTGACTGCCCTAGGCCTGCGCCTCTCAAACGAGGATGTACGACTGGCAGCCGGGTTGAGGCTAGGAACGACGCTCTGCGAGCCACATTTGTGTCACCAATGTCAAGAGAGCGTCGACGCAAAAGGGCTCCATGGACTAATTTGTAGAAGAGGCAGCGGAAAACATCAACGACACAGCATGTTGAACGATGTCATCTGGAGAGCTCTTGGCAGAGCGAAGATTCCAGCGCAAAAGGAACCTCTCGGCTTGCTAAGAGAAGATGGAAAGCGACCGGACGGCGTCACGCTCATTCCTTGGACACGTGGTCGATGTCTGGACTTTATTAAGGACCTGGGTAAACGTTTAACACTAAGCACTGGAGATATTAGAGAGACATCTTATCTTTTCCAACGCCTAGCTACCGCAATCCAACGCTTTAATGCGGTTGCCTTCAGAGGCACATTTGCCCTACCACACACTGCCGAGTGAGTTGCCGTTCCAGAAAACCATCACATCTCCGTATATTGTTTGTATCGCCTGAGGAATTACTAATACCTCGGGCACTAAAAAAAAAAAATAATAATAATAATAATAATAATAATAATAATAATAATACAAGTGTATGATAAAAATTGTATCATTATAATGATACAATTTTTCAACATTAATACAAATAGTAATAATAATAATAATAATAATAATAATAATTATTATATTAATAATACTAATGATTATTATAATTATCAATATTTTTGCCCCACGGTATACAGGATCCGTAGGGGACTTATAAATTGCTATTTATACAATTTGTCTGGAAATGGCCCTATACTCGTTGTTGTTGTGCTGTTTGGTGAGAGTACCCGAAACGCGATAGCGTTAATATTAGCGTTTATTATTATTATTTTTCAGAGGTAGAGTTTATCCCTCAAGCTCGATGAAACTAAAGCTAAAACTTTGTCAAAGGTTCTCGTCCCCAACGTACTGCTCATAGGACCCCCCTAAAACGCACTTCGTAGAAGCGTTGTGAGCAAATCGACAGGCGCTGGAAAAGATGGATTGACTCTCGGTTATCACCTGTTGCTTGCGTCATGCGAGGGCCCAACTCCTGCAAGAACTCGAGCATTTATGGGCCAAGTGATTCCATGACCACCGGAATGAACTCGTGCGTAGCGGGGAGTGACGAATATTTGGTTCACTTGCGTTTAGCAGCTTGCTCCGAGCCTGCGCTGCTCCACCAGTTACTGTCGACGTCAGATGTAAATACGACAGCGCGCACCTGTGGATGGCTGTTGCGTCCAATGCTATGAATATGCCTCTTGTCCATGGGATCAACGTGGCTTCATCTGGCATCTTGCCATCGGTGCGGCTCAGGCCTAACGGTTCCTTCGAGCTCGGAACATCTGCTCTCGAGAGGGTTCTCCAGATAAGATCATTGATGACAGCGTGTCGCGCTACCCGATCCGTTGAGCTACTGCAGACCAGTCCATGATGTCCACTCTGGTCTGCAATCTCTCCGCACTGGCACCGATGTGGTGCACAGAGCGTTAATCCAAGGCGGAATCCAATAGCCACCCTCACTGCCTCATTGCTAATTCCTAGGCGCATGCGGCCAGGGGCAAGGCCCCGAGCCAGTCCTCGGCGTGTGGAGCCGACAACGCTCTGAGTATTGCCTGGTTGAGAGGGTCGTTGCTTGCGGTCCAGATCCTCACCTTGTCGCTTTCTATCTATCCCAGTTCTTCTGCTGGATCGGGATCGGTTCCATCACTGCTGGAAGTGAGTCCTTGCGAGCTTCCATCATTTCTTTGCGGTACACATCACTCCACTCCTTCGCAACCAGGATGACACCCACGAGTCCGGCGGTCGACGCAGCTGACGCTAAATAGGCTGATGATGATGATGATGATGATGAATATTATTATTATTATTATTATTATTATTATTACTACTACTACTACTATTCCGATGGCCCCACCAACAACAGCGTAATGGATCTTATTAAGGACTGGGGTGCCTCTATGCAACCCAGGATATTGGAGCCCCGAGAGACACTTACCAATACCTATCCGTTTCATCCATGGAGTGAATGAATACATTTGTCTTCAAGTTCAAGAGCTCCTTCGAGCTGCCAGAAATTGTCAAGCGTTCCAGAAGAACATTGCAGACAGGACAATTGTCTGGATTGGTTTTAATAGCCTGCGAGTATGGAACAACCTCTGGCGCAAAATAAACAAACGCGCTGTAATTAATACGATACACTCCATGTTGCTACAATTCATGCTGACTGTGGAGATGTCTGGCGTAAGTGGTGCTGCTTGCTACCGAATTTTCCGAAGCCTGATGTAGAAGGGTCTTGAGGCTGTCCTTATCCTAACTGAACGCGGTGGTGTAATTGCCGCTCCCTTATATATATATATATATATATATATATGTATATATATATATATATCGAGGTATTTCTTACGTTTGCACCACTTTCGTTATTCGTCCTAACAGGTCGCGAGCTCAACTTCATTGCTTCTATAGGTTATCATACCTGATTCGGCGCATTTTCGTAAGTTGTTTTGCGTGCGCTATGGAAGCAGGTCGCTACGATTATCTTGAGATTCAATGGATGGCTTCAAGGTCACGCCGTCGGCCTCAGCTATCTGATTTAGGGAGGGTTGTTCAGCACCTACTCTAAATCTAGATGCCATGGCACCGTTAGCGGCTCCTACTGTTCCAGACCGAGTGGCCACCGCGGCTTCTGGAATTCCAGTCCTTCCAAGTGCCTCTTAAAGAAATGGATGCCTTGCATAGTTAGCGAAAGTGGACTCAGAGCAAAGACATACAGGAAATGAAGAGGAGAGAGAGAGAAAGAGAGAGCGAGACAGACAGACAGACATAGACAAACAGAGAGAGAGAGAGGCAGACAGACATTGAAAGCGAGAGAGCGACAGCGAAGGAAAGAAGGAGATAGAGATAGAGCGAGAGAGAAACCGAGACAGAGATATATGGTTTGTGTGTATTTATGTGTGGGGTCGAGACAGCTGTACAAGAATTCCTTCGCACTTTAAATAGCGGAAACAAATGTTTTTTGCAAGCAGATACAAAACAAAAACTTAGACTTCGATCTCTTAATATTGCCCACCGAAAGAAACCCAAACACGAGCCGGAAGCATCAACAGTCATCGTCATTGTGCTGAACAATGATATGGAAGAGAAACGATTGTCTCCTAGCACTTACGGACAACTGAACTGCTATAGAAGAGTCTCTGTATCCAGATTGACCCCTAGCACTTACGGACAACTGAACTGCTATAGAAGAGTCTCTGTATACAGATTGACTCCTAGCATTTACGGACAACTGAACTGCTATAGAAGAGTCTCTGTATCCAGATTGACCCCTAGCACTTACGGACAACTGAACTGCTATAGAAGAGTCTCTGTATACAGATTGACTCCTAGCATTTACGGACAACTGAACTGCTATTGAAAAAGTCTCTGTATCCAGATTGACCCCTAGCACTTACGGACAACTGAACTGCTATAGAAGAGTCTCTGTATCCAGATTGACCCCTAGCACTTACGGACAACTGAACTGCTATAGAAGAGCCTCTGTATACAGATTGACTCCTAGCATTTACGGACAACTGAACTGCTATAAAAAGTCTCTGTATCCAGACGCAGGTCGCAGAGGTGAAAACCTGACAATGCACTAACCGTACCCCACCTGTTAAGTCATAACAGTGTAATCTCTTTTTATTTTGCAATCAAAGACAGTGCGCTCTCTTGCGGTTTCGGTCATTTTGCTCCTGTACTATACAGGATACTTGTTTAGTTCTTAATATCTGATAATACTAATTGGTTAACCTTAAAGTATACCGTAACGGGAGATAGTCGTGTGTCGATAGAGCAGAGAGTTGTCGGTGTTGAGGGGAGTCATCGAAGGGAAGGCATGTGTGCATGTGCCCACGGGCGGATGGACGACGTAGTTGGTGCAGGAGGTAGCCAGAGGAGGCTAACGGAACAAGACGCCGACAGTGGACTCGACAAGTGATCGTGAAGAATGGAGATTTGGAGATAATATGATTCCATTGAAACTATCCCACGGTATACGGCTGGTACTGTATAGGAAGTGAGGATGACGAGGACTATGATGACGACGACACCGATGATGATGACGATGACGACGAACTTTCGCGGCAGTGTCTCTGTATACAGATATACAGTCTTTCTGTCTCCTTGTTTACGTTTCTGTCTCTCTGTTTGTCTGCCTCTCTCTCTCTCCCTCTCTCTCTCTCTCTCCCTCTCTCTCTCTCTCTCTCTCTCTCTCTCCCTCCCTCTCTCTCTCTCTCTCTTTGACGAAGCCAAAGATTTTCCTGTTAGTTCGTAATCATCTATAGCCATGACTTCTTAGCTGGGTAATAAATTAATTACATAGACGCTACATCTGGGACTCCGTTGACCCTACTGAAGCGTGGCAAGTATATAGCAAACTCTCATAGTTTCTCGAGTACGTAGTTATACGGACCTCCAGATGTGTAGGCCTACATGTTAGCGATTTGGACGACGCTTGAGTATCTACGATCTGCGGGTCATTGCATGGGGTGAAGAAGGTCTTCACGAGTGCAGCCGATCGAAATGCTAGTCTTAGATGATCTGAAAATCGTTCATCATTCGTCGGAATGCTGCGACTGATAACTCGTGCCATCCAAGCACTCGTCCGATAAAACAAGTTCAACAGATACAACGTGCATCACGTCGTTCCTCTTGTCTCGCTGTTCGTCCGTTTGTGTCTGCCTGTACGTACACCTCTTTGCCTCTCTCTGTCTTCTCCTTTCGTTGGTATCATCAGGTTGAGCAAAAAGCAAATGTCTTTAGTATCTGTCTGTCTGTTCCACTCTGCTCTTCATATGTCACTGCGTCTGTCACTGCTTGTCAGTCTGCCTACGTCTGTCGTCCCTCTATCTGACTTTCCGACTACCTGGCATACTTCCGCATGCGCACAAAGACACCTCTTCTCCTTGTGCGCATTTTTGTCAGTCTCTGTCACTTTCAGAGAAAAAAACACACACACATAGACACAACGAATTAATGTATGCGCCACGTTATATGGCTTCCGGCCGCAAACGGCATATGAAAGCTCCGGTTGGCAGTGCTTCTGGATGGGACGACGCTCTCAGACGCCCTTCCGTCCGTCCGTCCGTTCGAATGGTCGAGAGGTCGTAACTCGTCGTCAAGAGTCTCTTCAACGGGCCTTCGTTCATCGAAACGACAGTGAAACCGTATCCTCCTCTTGGCCATTAACACACTTCTACAGGATACGCCCGTACATATATACGGCGCCGACTTATTTCGAACTGAACAACCACGCCGACCGAACGACTAGGCATACAGACGCATACGTATACATGCGCAAACGTATGCATATGACAAGACATATACGTGAGCATCATAAAGATATAGGAGCACGCCGTGATTAGCATATCGTATTTCCAAATAACAACAGCTCAATGATAAGTACTTGTTAAGCACTTGTTTCATGTATGTTATGTGAATGGTAAGTGGAAGACCTCGAAGGACAACCACCAAACTCACTACCTCTGGCCATCGATCACATCCGGGAGCCGTTGCCGTGCACTGGATAAAAAGTTCCCAAGATTTCAATGAAATGACGCTGCCCTGATTACTAATGTAAGGTGGTTCGCGCATGCGGCCAGGGTACTGCATTGGACCGGATGTGAAAGGTTAGCCATCAGAACAACAACTATAACAATACCCTCACCAACCCAACAACAACCAGCAACAATGGCGAGGAAGATGGCGATTACAAAAACTATACCGTCGTAGGCACCATCTGGATAGCAGTACAAGAGATTCGAAGCTCAACAACATCAGAACCTCAAAATTGAATTCAGAACTTTCTAAATTATATATATATATATGTATATAGTATGTAATAAATATATGTATATATCTTCGTTTACTGGACAAACTGACACACCGCAGTAAGTTACATGTATACACGAGATGAAATTTGGTTGCTTTCGGCATAGGGTCCGAGCATTGTTTATTTCTATTCTACAGATTGTTTTTGTTGCTTTATCAGAAGGTTTAAATTTACACACAATTCCATCTTTCCGGAAGCAGTAACATCATAGTTGTAGTAAGTTTTAACGTGCTACTAATTTCTAAATGAATAATTTCGCTGAGGCTGGAATAGGGTTAATCTATGAATACGAGAATAACTTCCATGCGATACAGTTTGTTCATCATAATATCACTGTAAGCAAAATATTGGGTCTATCGTAGACCATAACACAATAATTTCTACCTATAGGTCTTACAGATGTAGGCTATTAGCGTACAGTATTTTAGTTAAATCTGCTTAATGACAGCACCGACTCTATGCAGCATAGACTGAATCAGCGACTGAAGTGTCCCAACTTCCATCGATCTCGATGAACGTCGGAAGCGACGTTTGAGCTGATCAATGTTCTTTGACTCAGGATCTTTATAAACTCGGAGACTAAATACTCCACAAGTTCTCAATAGGGGAGATATCCAGAGAGTAAATAAGTTCCACAAGCCTGCATTAGTTACAGCCTACAGAACATATATACCATTAAAAGTTTTCACCAAAATGATCCGAAACAGAACGAAACAGTATTCTGAGAGAGGGGAGCGGACAATTGCCCCTCCAGACTAGGACAAGTCCCCTCACGGTTCAGGCTACATGCATGCTTGTATACATAATGTATAATCGTATCCACTATGCAGGTGTGTATGTGTGCAGGAATGTGTCTAATGTGTCTAATGTGTCTAATGCCCCCCCCCCCCGGGTATTTACACGGCTTCTGCTTCTGGACTCACTCATCCGCGTAACGGTCTGCGACTCAGATTCGCTGTGAAGACCGATCTCCGTGTGCGGAGGATGCGATCGCATTTCGGCAACCGTGCTTTCTCGGCTGCTGGTCCGCGGTGTTGGAACGGTCTCCCGCCTACTGTTAGATTGGTCGACTCAGTAGACTCATTTAAAACTAAGTTGAAAGTGTTTCTATTTTCCAAGGTTTAACATGACTCTTGACGTTCGTTTTAAGTTGTACGGTGCCCTTGTAGTGGTTAGGGCCGCGTTTACTGGCGCTGTTAATAAAATTATTTTTTCCCGAGGTACACATGATCCCTCGAGATTCAAAAAATTATTATTATTATTATTATTATTATTATTATTATTATTATTATTATTATTACTATTATTATTAATGTCCATATAGGCCATGAGTGTATGTGCATGCACAGTGTAGCAATTTTCCGGGAGGGGCAGTTTTCGGGAGGAGGCAATTGCCCTACACTCTTGAGAGAGCACTTAGAGAAAAACAAGCCGGATTCAGGCCAGAGTGAAGCACAATTGATCATCTGTTGATAATGAGACAGATACTTGAAAAAGCAAAGAACACAACAACCAAAAACTTCTCAGCAGTTTGATGGACTTCAAACAAGCATTCGACAGCGAATATGGCGTGATGGAATGTGAATAGCGATGTGAAATGCAGGCGATGATCAAACTTTTACAAGAGATATATTGAAAGTCATCAAGTGCAATAACAGTAGTAGGCCTGGATAAAAAGAGCACAGACGAAAACACAAAAACAGGCCTAAGAAAAGAAAGGATGTTTCTTATTCCGATACCCATTATCAGATCTGGTATTAGAGGCTGTAATGTCACTCAGTATAAATAATACCGAGGCAGGAATCAAATAAAATCTCCAATTTGCTGACGAAATTAGACTCCAAAGTCCGAACTAGACGCGGACCAGATCTATACAGGATATCGCGACACAGAATGACGAAACAATTAAAGATTCGTTTTAATGATATAACACAATAAGTAAAAACAATACAATTGTTATTGCTATTAAAAAGACCAAAGTGACACCAATGACTATCACAATTCAAGAAGAAATCATCGAACATGTAAAACAATTCAACGATCAACGAGGGTTAATAAATGTATACATGGCTGTAACGAAAATTAAATACAGATAAGAATTAGTGGTGCTTCAGAAACATTTGAATAATGAGCAGGATAATAGGTCTACTGGAAACTCGAAGAATTAGGCCTAACAAAGACAGCTAAAACATAATAATTATACGAGACGATGTTACAACAGATGTTCACAACTTCACATACGGATCAGAATGTTGGTCATCTAAAGAACAGAAAAGAATTCTTACAGAAGAAATGAGTGCACATAGGCTAAGGAAGATTACAGAGGTTTCAAGACGACGGAAAGTAAGAAACGATGACATTCGACAAGGTATACAGACAACTCTGCTGGAACAGCCGAACAAAGTCGTTGAAGACAACGCTGAATAGATAGAACTATTGAGGAGATAGCATCATGTGGACTGACTCTATATGAGTGGACCAATGAACTTAATAACTGGCCAAGGGTAATGGAGGTAATTTCTTCGTACCCATAGCCGCCAAATGGCTGGCGATAGGAACTGATAACGAGAATGTCAAGTTCACAATGTCATGTACTCACTCGCTCAAAGCATCACACATACGCGTTAAGTAAACCTATGTTGACGCAACAACGAAAATAAATACCAACCCATTAACCACGATGCACTCATTCGAATAGTATATTTGGTCAGTTCACTAAAGTTGAATATATGCGCATATATTATAAAATCTGAAAGCTATCGGAAGAAAGTACTTTACTATTTGCCGACGATCCTTAAGCGTACATGAATTGCATACCTAACAATGTTGGTCTATGCGGGCGGGGGTGGGTGTCCATGCACCGGGCGACATTTGAGGGTAACACACTCAGAACCCATCCCAACGAACAATCAGGATGCGCTACATAATTCACACGACATATGCACGACAGCGTCGAGACAAAACATCGGTTCACATACGTGCAACAGATATCTGCACATGAAAACAACATAGATATGTAAATTATATCCTCTTTACACGAGTGCTAAGCAAAGACTCGAGAGTTCTACTTCCGAATTTGCTATGCGGTGTATTTCGTGAGGTTGCAATCAATCTGTAAGCAAACACACACACACGAACGTACGCACACCCACAACCACCCACAACACACACACACACACCTATGACAATTTTACATTGAAAATAATTAATTAGTAGATCCTGGAGCAAGCAACGACCAGAGTTAATAACGTCGAATAACAAGGGCTTCCACCTTCCAGTGGTCTAGATGACGTACATGTATATTCTGTATTCGAAATTCGAATTACTAAAAGTCAATCTGTAGTGGCTCAGTAGCTTAACAATTTCACTGCCTATGTCCTTGCGTTGTTTTCTTCAAAGAATCAT
This sequence comes from Bimastos eiseni, assembly GCA_959347315.1. NCBI lineage: Eukaryota > Metazoa > Annelida > Clitellata > Crassiclitellata > Lumbricidae > Bimastos > Bimastos eiseni. The sequence continues at coordinate 24,426,045 of OY365810.1, read as the reverse complement.
CCAGTGTATACGATGCTTCTTTTCAAGCGATGATCTTATTGGCTTCAATCATATCTTTACTGCTCCTACTTCTCTCTAGCGTGGTTAGTCCTCACCAATTCTAGGTTCTATTCATAGCTCAAATCTGTATATTTCCATATAATTATTTTTAAGTTCCAGTTATTGGCAAAAAGAATAGACCTATATCAGACGCTTGTGTGTCCTTCTTTCTGCCTGTGAACTGTCTTGAAACCTAATTCCCGCGAATTGCCGCAGCCCTTGGAAAGATTGGGTAACATCGCCAGCCATGACGCTCTTCTAAGATATTAGCTGAGTTCTACGGAACTCTCCCATATCTTACGATGCTTCTTCTGCGCTGGCGGCCACCCAGGTCTTGAAAGATACGTATTCTCCGTCCTGCGGCAGGACCTTTGCAGGGTCTTCAAACTGTCCTTTTCGGATGGTCAGTGGCTCCTGGGACCAATATGGATATTAGTCCCAGGTGGATCCAGGATTCCAGGTCTCAATACCCTTCAAATTTGCTGGCATCCATTCGCTTCAATCGATCTTGCTCGTTGATAAATTCCATGCCGACCCACAATACGACGAGGCCTTGCTGGTCCACTAACAGTGGTCAGGCTCAATTAGGCAACCGGATAGCAGCCTCCACTGCAAGTAGTCCCATTTGGATAACCTCCTTATTGACAGTCATGTGCGCCTCGGATCTGTAAACCACGACCACAGACCCTTACCATTAAGCATGCTTCAGGGCGGTCTCTGTCCTGCACTTGGGCGATTGGATATGCACTCTGGCCATAACCTCTTGCGGGCTGAGACCAGACATCAAGATCCGTGGTTGGCCTTTACCGAGCCACACAGCCGTTTCCGAAGCCATCTTGTTTCTGCAGATTGCTCGCACTGATCATCCTGCAAATTGGGCCTTTGCCGCTCTTCCTGGCATGCATCGCTGAACGATCTGATTGTTCGTTGCTATAGGTTCGAGACTTCGAGTCGGCTACCCTTCCGCCAAGGAACCGGTGGGCCTCCTGTGAGCCTGCGGTAAGAGACCTGACGGTCACACTCTTATCCATTGGCGGGCGGAAGTCTGGTTTGAGATGCAACGGTGATTTGTTCTCATAATTCAGTTCATACCTACCGAGTACTTCTCGGACGGTCGGGACAGAGGCCGGTATGCTCGGAAAAATGTTAAGTTCACCAAACGCGCTGCCGTCCATCGTTTTGTTCCCGTGGCTTTCGAAAACCAGGTTCCCAGTGGGTGCTGAAGGCTTGGCATTTATATCCTCCTTGGAATAGAACCTCGATGTCTAGGGATGTACGCGAGACCTCTTGCCTGTTTCAGCGCCTAGCCCTCACGATCCAGCAGTTCAATGCGGCGTCACTCCGCGGTACTTAGCAACACTGGATCTCAACGACGAATGGGAGCTGTTCCAGACGTTTTATAGCCTGTTCTAAATTGATGTTTAAGTCCCTGAGGGAGTGCACAGCGGAAATAATAATAATAATAATAATAATAATAATTGTATTAAACGCAGTAACGACAGAAAGGCGATTTATGTGCCAGATGTGAAACTCGAATCCAGGCCAATTGCGGCTATTCACAAGGCAAACGTTAAGTCGGGCGCAGGAACTGGGTCAGAGCGATAAATCTGGGTCAGTGCAACCGATGATAAGATTATCCCGACCAGGTTATGACATTAGCTCCGATGCACGCGGTAACCCAAACGATTTCAACACAGACGAATACAATAATTTGTCTTCTACGCAGTTGCCACCTCCGCTTTCTTGGTCTCTGCATTCTTGACCTATTGTTCTTCATCGTTTCCCACATTCCAGCCGAGTTGTAACATTTGTACCTACATCGTCGGCGGAAGAATTGCTTCCTTCCTTCCAAGCCATCGATTCTTTCTCTGTCCAGCGCAAGTGGCAGACAACGTCTCCAATATAGAGCATCTCCAACAGCCATAATATTTGCCTCACACATATAAATTATATACGTACATACATATGTAATGTATATGCTCAGTACATATACAACGTATGTTCATCTGTATATACATATGTATGCATATGTATATACAGCACTTTAACTCGCATCTGCTCGCAGTTATTGCGATGAGACCCACATAAATCAGGAGGTGTCGGGACCGTACCGTGCGTGCCTGGGGGTCAACTGCTGTGGTTTATTGAGAGGCGATAGAGAAAGAGACAGACAGCGAACAAGAGATGCGCTGTGGTTTGTCTTCGTCTGCTCATCACTGAGTCTGTAATATGAATCCGAAGTTGCACGATACTTGCATCGCTGTATCATTTATGTGACTATAACTCTTATATCATCTCCTATGTGATGATATCTCTCATATCATCTCTTATGTGATGATAGCTCTTATAACATCTCTTATGTGATTATATCTCTTATATCATCTCTTAGGTGATGATATCTCTTATATCAACTCTTATGTGATGATATCTCCTATATCATCTCTTATGTGATGATATCTCTTATATCATCTCATTTTGGAAATCTCTTATATCAACTCTTATGTGATGATATTTCTTATATCATCTCTTATGTGATGATATTTCTTATATCATCTCCTATGTGATGATATCTCCCATATAATCTCTTATGTGATGATAGCTCTTATAACATCTCTTATGTGATTATATCTCTTATGTCATCTCTTATGTGATGATATCTCTTATATCATCTCTTATGTGATGATATCTCTTATATCAACTCTTATGTGATTATATCTCCTATATCATCTTAAACAAAGACCGAACAATCGGCCTTTGTTTGGTGGCGCTTCGGCTGTCAGCACTGACTCCGCACGGATTTTATTTATTAGTCGTGCTGGAGTTGGAAGCGCTCCTGAGTAGTAGCCTTGAAGGGGCGCTATATAAATCTTTGTAATGTATGATTGAATGAATTGTCATTCCTTTGAGGAGGAGATTAGGTGCGGCGCAAAATACTTAACTCGTATCTAAATGCAATCTTCCCTTTATAAGCCTATAGTAATGCTATATCAGGGCGCGTTTTTACTCAGTTCTTACCTTATCCGATCCATTTTTATCTGTCAATATCTGATCTCGCCTTAATTTATCTGGTATGGTTCCCTCTAATAATATCTCGTATTGTCTTATCCCACCTCATGTCAATGCACCTTACCTATTCTCTACGCATATCATCCTATCGTCTGTTATCCTAGACCATTTCATCCCATCTCATCCCATTTCATCCCATTTCATCCCATCTCATCCCATCTCATCCCATCTCATTCCATCTCATCCCATCTCATTCCATCTCAAAACTTATTGTGACCGAATAGGTATCTTGCTGTGACGTAATTGGGATCTTGTTGTGACCAAATAGGTATCTTGTTATGACCAAATAAGTACCTTGCTGTGACCAAATAGGTACCTCGTTGTGTCCTAAAAGGTAACTTGTTATGACCAAATAAGTACCTTGCTGTGACCTAATAGGTATCTTGTTATGACCAAATAGGTACCTGCTTGTGACCTAATAGGTACCTCGTTGTGTCCTAAAAGGTATCTTGTTATGACCAAATAAGTACCTTGCTGTGACCTAATAGGTGTTGCTTAGTTCGAGGAGGTGTCGTATGATGACTAGTGAGGTGTTGAGTAGTGGTAGACGAAACTCCGTCGCTATGGACAGCAGCTCGGTCACAGCAAGTGTCGTCTCTACGATGCTGTGATGTTGTTGGTTGCTGTGTGTGTTGTTAGGACACGACTTCAGATAGGAAGGAATCAAATATCAGGCATACAACGCTTCTACTTGAGAAACTAAACCCCAGCGGAATTTCATATAGGCCCACACTGTTAAAAAAAAGATGCGCACGTGCATGTAATGTACGGGTGTGTCAGTTGTACGCCTCCAGAGGGAGGCGTCTATTTAAAGTTCAGACTGATGGAGTCTCCGTAGCTGCTTGATGACGCCACCATCTGCTGGGGTCGATTGGGTTCGTTGCCAGTTCGAACCCGCTGTCCCCATAGTTCAATCGATGCACCAGCCACTACCAGCCACCATCACCACCATACACAATCTCCAGCCACCATCCCACTCACCACCACCATTCATGCCACAATTTATCCCACAACCAAAACTATCCCATCCCTCCCCAACCAAAAGCACTCCAGCAGTGCACACCGTCACCGCAACAATAACTGCAAGCAGCAAGCACATCCACCACCGTCGCCCACCACCATATCACTATCATCGGCTAGTCCAACAGTCGCCGATCTCCCGTCGACCGTCGTGGCATGCTTGGCAGTCGACCGTCAGACGGCGCTCCTCGTTCCTAGACGGACGAACTCTCCTACATTCAGACTGTGATGGCAACTGATCGACTTCCGTTGGTTCCAAACGAATAAATAATGCCGATTAGACGAGTCCGAGCAAGAGCTGAACAGGCTAACCGTTCGGAGTACAGCGTGGCCAGCAAAATGCAAGTCAATCGCACCGGATTGCACTCCTAGAGTTGAGAAGCCCATGCCGTGTGACTGTTGGTCTTGTCTTATCTCGCTCTGCCTTCTGCATTGACTAGCTTTTTTATTATGCACAAACGCAGACGTCTTGCGATTGCGAGTCTATCAATGAGTTGAACAGACCAAAAACAAAACAACGATTTCTGTTCAGCCGAAAAATTGATAAGCAATTGGATTCCACTCGAGAGGAAATATAAGTAGGCATATATGCATTACAGAGCAGCCGAGCAATACGATATATTGAAATATCGACACTGTACGCAAAATATATTTGAAATTAAAGACGCAGACATTATTGCGACCTCAGTGTAAACTGCCAGATAATATTTTTTTGCGACTGCAAACAACCAATAAACTACAATCATTTTCAGACAATAGGTCAAGTAAAACAGAATGTGAACAGCGTCAGCGTTATATTTTCGTATATATCTTACATGCACTGTATTGTGTTTTCTAATGATATGATATGATAATGATATATGAAAACTTGATAGCGCCTCTTCAAGAAATCTACCCAGAGGCGCCGATGTACGGAGGATAACAAGCCTTCGATTTGAAATAGGCTGATATGATCTTTTGTCTATACGAAAATTCTGGGCTATCTAGTATCTAACAATAAGGCGTATGGTTGTAGACCCTGCCAGCGCCTTCCAACCTGTGGTGTTGTTCGCAAGCCCTCTGCTGCCGTTCCGTAAAAGTTAATGAAGACAATGAAATGTGCTACGGTCATTGCAGAGGACGCTTACCAATTTAGATGGTGACATCGTCATAGATTTATTGTTTAAGTAGGTTTTTAAATCAGTTTTATTAAGCTGATTGAAAAGAATAATAATAGTAAATTGGGCGCCGGGATGGTTGCAACTCAGCAACGATGTTTAAACCGATTGTACTCCATCGGTGAGAAGATGAGACGGTGATGAAGAGGACCTGGATATATATACTCACCTTCATATACCGAGGCTAAGAAATGAAGAGCTAGCTTAAGAGACCGCTTTTCTTCTTCTTCTTCTTCTTCTTCTTCTTCTTCGTCTTCTTCGTCTTCTTCGTCATCGTCATCGTCATCGTCATCTTTATCTTCATCTTCTTCTTCTTCTTCGTCTTCTTCTTCTTCTTCACATTTTCGGATTGTTTTCGAACGGATATGACCTTAGGGCCTACCCAACTTGCCTGTTTAAATAACAAACGCTGCGAATTAGCAAGATTAGCTTTCGTTTCGTTATTCTACTGTACTTAAAGCAAAATGTGACCTGTTATTAGATTAGCGTTTTGGTTGATCTCTTTGGTCACGATTACGAATTAGAGAACGGCATAGATCTAGATAGGCCCTAAATTGGCGTAAAATTATCCATTGATTTGTTTTTGTTGCCTTCTTAGAAATAGAATTGGGTCAGAAGGTACAGATCATACATCAGCCTATATTGATTGACTTAATTATCTGCAGTCGTGTCACGGTCAAATTCTAAGTCAATCCGTTTAAGCGTGTACACAAATCACCGAGTCAAATCATTTTCTTGTTTTTAGGGCAGTATAATATGGCAATTCAATCTGAACTATGTCTATTGTTTCCTAGGTCCACGAATCCCGAGGCCATCTTTCATAGGTTAAGTAGGTTATAGTATGGTTGATGAAAATTATGGGCACTGTGAGAAATTTGAACAGTGTTGTAGATTCATCAGTGGGCACATGTTATCCGGAAACGTTCCGTGGTTCCTATATCAGCCTTGCTGTTCAATGGTGGAAAGAAGTCTCAATGAAGAACATCATACAAGCGCACCCTTGAAAACTGGTCATGCTGTGAGCTAAGCTGTAGACTTCGTTAATTAGCACCAGCAGCGTCAATCAACTTTTTCAGTATTACGCATACGGTACCAACAATATAATTTCATTCCACTCTCGTGTAAAATAGAGCACACGTCAAAACTAAACGAATGTTAAAACGCAAATGATGGGAACATTAAAACGTCTAGGAGTCTTAAAAATAATTAAACTTAAAACTTATGCGCAGTATGTAGAGGCCATCAGTGGCGCGCACTTAGACAAGTGTAATCTGATCTAATAAATGGTTGGGAAACACTGATCTACATCTTAACCAGTCGACCACTGTCCCATGCTTAATCATCATGCAAATAGTTACTGCCCTCATTCATAGATGCTGCCTTTTCCTGCCTCTCCTCATAACATCTCACCTGCGAAAAGAAGGTATTGGTCTCTCTTGACCGCCGAAGCTTTGGATTTGGCCGCCCAGTTCTGTCTGCAGTCCGTTCTGTCGATAGCCATAGTTTATGTCGTTAAGGTCTAAACTTGAGCCTCTTTCAACTGCATCGATATCTCTACTGTTGTCTGGCTGCAAATCTCTTTCATCTGTTCATCTCCGATTTGACCTTTGATTATGATTTCCCTCTATATAAGCGGCAATCGACTGATATTTTGGGCATTGCAAAACGGCGCTATAGAAGTCATTATATTGGATTTTATTATCGATTAGAATAGACTATGTGAAATTAGATTAGACTAAATCTATGATACGAATTCCGGTCTTCGTTGTTCCATTCACGGCTGAATGTCCCGCATTAGATTTTTTGTGATTAACATTGTTTAGAAAACCACTGCGCAATATAAATCTTCTTAACTTCTCATATTGATCCACGAAGTTTTTGTTGCAAAGGACTGTGTTATAGTAAATAATACGTAGCACAAAGGGTGCAGGCTAAACCCTCACTCAATACGACGGACTTCGGCCAATTTCTCAACACAGTCATTGGCCCAGAATTCGTCATTAATATTGGCGCTATATATTGCCAACACCAACAAACAATGGCTGTCTTCTGAGTCGTATTATTACACATACTACGTATCTTACTATCATACTCGGACACAGGATCGTTTGAATACAAATTGCTTGTGAGTCTAATTCTCCTCGTATGATCTATAATGACTTCTATATCAATGTGCAAAGGACAACAATCGTCGGTCCCCTTTCGTAGCTTCAACCTTCTTCCACCTATCCACCAGTGATCAGTCTTTCTCTTCCTCTTTTATTCTGTCCTCTCTAATTCCTTCCGTCTATTCTGTCAATTCCATCTGTCTTTCTGTATGTATGTCTGTATACTTGTCTGCCTGCCTGCCTGCCTGTCTCTCTGTTTAGTATGTCTGTCTGACTGTCTGTATGCCTATCTGACTCCATGGCAGGCTTTCTTTTTATTTGTTCATCCCCTTCGCAGAAGCACAGTTTACCCAAAGAGCACTGCGTCATTAAATCGTGCACGTATAGCGTGAGGTCATTCATTTACAAATAATGATGCTCACTGATAATAAAATTAGACGCGGTTTTTTCCACGGTTTTTCACCGTGCAATGCCAGGCGCGTATACATGCCGATTCGGCGTTGCGTGTATCCGGGCGCTTGATTCATGTTCTCGCATGGGGCAGACGCTGCAGGGTTCGGCCGTTCGGCGCAGACCGGGCCACTGGCAGGCGTCGCGGGGGAAATGAATTAGGAGTGGCGCTCGCCATGTTGCCGATATGAAACGTCGTCGTAAGGCGGACGGAAAGAGCGCAATAAATCACCGCTTGTGTCGCTAGTGTCGGTGCGCGGTCGCCGCAGGTGCGCCAGCAGGAATTCGCAAAAACCGATATCCGGCTGTTGATATCGCGCCGGCGGCAACGGGAGCGGTGGTGATGAAATTCCAGGTAGGTTGGACGCTCGGCGAACCCATTGACCCCGTTCGCACCGCGAACCGAACGAGCGCCAACCAAAGTTTGCGAGCGACGTCCGCGGGGTATCGAGTGCGTGCGTGGCAGAGCGAATTCTTTCGCAAGTATAAATACCGAGTGCATCGGCGCCCCATACCACTTATCGCACTTGAGTATCTTTAGCTACTATTTCGAACATTGTGCGATCCAGCAAAATCTATGCGATTGCCCGTCGTTGCCTTTCGAATGCTTCCACGTCTCGCTACCTACCTCCCCACCCTTATCCAACGATCTCCAGTCCTTCCTTCTCTTTCCGTCTTCTCTACTGCCTTCTTCCTTCTTTTCCTCTTCCGGCTATCGGTTTTTTTCCTTTACGGCGCTCTTACATCCTTTATTTCAATTTTTATTACTTCCTTTATTCCTGCCTATATTCTTTCATTTATTCGTTCCCTTATTCCCGACATCCTCTTTCCTTCCCTCCTTCCTTCCTTCCTTCCTTCCTTCCTTTTTACTTTCCTTCCTTCCCTCATTCCCTCCTTCCTTCCTTCCTTCCTTTTTACTTTCCTTCCTTCCCTCATTCCCTCCTTCCTTCCCTCATTCCTCCTTCCTTCCCTCATTCCCTCCTTCCTTCCCTCCTTCTTTCCTTCCTTCCCTTCTTCCCTCTCCTCTTTCCTCCTGTTGTCCTTCCTTCCTTGTGTCTTTAATCTGTTTTCATTGGTGTATATCTCATTCTCTTTCTTCCATTGTTCTCTTTCCGTTCGTATGCCTGTAGGGTTATGTCCGTCTGTCTTGGAAACGGTCTGTCTGTCTGTCTGTATCCATATGCGTGCGCGTATGTGTCTGTCTGTCTGTCTGTCTGTCTTTCTTCCTCTAGATTTAGACCAGTGAGATCAGAAAGTGCATAGCCATTGACGATCATCAACATCACTATCACAGTTGACGGGTGGGTGGGTGTATAGTAGCTAAAGGGAGAGAGAGAGGGAGGAGGAGGATGGGGTCGGACGGATGGAGTGGGGGGGGGGGAAGGGGCGGATTGAAGAGGAATTTCACCTCGATCTGATCGATGGGCGGTCAACAGTTGATACAGCAAGAGCCCTCGAACGACAGCGACTACGAGAGTAGCATAAGGTAAAAATACTCTCCTACTATTCGGAATATTTCAAGATGGGACGGAGTGACAGACAGACAGACAGAGATACACACAGAGAGATAGAGAGACAGAAGGAGATAGGGGAGGGGACTGGGAGTTAGTAGGCTACTGAGACCCACGTTGTCCGTGAACCACTCAACGGACGGACGGACGAAGGGACGAATGATTGAGCTGTTTACGACTGTTTGGTTGCGGCGTCGACCCTGTAGGTTGGTCTCGGTGGGACGGACCGAGATAATTGTTTCGCCATTTCGAAATCTGGTTTATGTTCTGTTTATTCAATTTGAGAGTCGTAAAGCGAATCGTAGATCAGAGCCTATTGAGAACAACCTCTAACGGCGCACGGCGGCTGTCGCACATATAAATAAGTAGGTAGGTAGGTAGGTGTAAGGGCACTTATGCTGCGCTGTTTTCATGCGAAGCGAGAGACCGTGTATTGAACGACGTGGCACTGGCGCAAAAACAGAAGGTTGAATCTATAAACATTTATCTAGCGCTAATTCGGTTATAAATTAGGTGGCGTCAAGCTCAAATGGTCGACGAGTCCTCAGCAGAGATTGCATAGCCAGAAAATGTTTTTTCATTTGTATTTTTTACAAGATGTATAAATCATGATTAGGTCAACGCAGAAATCGCACCTATGATGCTATTATCATAGTCATCATCATTGCTACTATCATTATTATTATTTCTTTAATTACTACTATTAGTATTGTAGTCATTATTATTATTATTATTATTATTATTATTATTATTATTATTATTATTATTATTATTATTATTATTATTATTATCATATTTATAATTAATATTGTTGTTGTTGCTGTTGTTGTTTTGTTATTATCATCGTCATTGTCATCATCATCATCACCGTCGTCGTCACCATCTCCCTCCTCCTCGTCCTCCTCGGCATCGTTATCGTCGTCGTCGTCGTCGTTGTCATTATCAGATTTATTGCTATTATTTTCCCTACTGCTATTATTGTTATTACTGTTATTGGTATTATTATTATTATTATTATTATTATTACTGCAACTACTAATTGTTACCGGTATTATATTTAGTAAATGATTATTATTATTACGGTTCGCTAAATAGAGACCTTGTCCCGCGGTGAGAGCGCGATGGGTTTATTGAGTGTTCTGTAAGACCAGAGCTTCACTGTCTCTTGGAATTCAAATCATTTTATAATATCGATGTTGATGTTGTTGCTGTCATGAGACTGCTTCAGAGGCGTCAAGGCTGCTATTGGACTTCTATATGTGAAGAGATCCCGCAAGTACTACGAGATCTGACAGAGCGGAACTTATTTATGATAACCAATCAGTCGTTAATTAATTAATAAATTAATCAACGCGCTCATTCGTTTTTTTCTTTTGTTATTCGTTAATACACTTATTCGTTAATTTATTTAGTCGTTAATTTGTTTATTGTATACCTATCGGAGAGTTTATGTAGCAGTCAGCTGCTGTGAGTTGATCTCAGACGAGGAGCCCCCTTTCAACCCCGACGGAGGAACAATAGATCATGAACGGGTTCGTGGAGAGCGACGGTAGTTCCTTAAGTTCAGCTGAACACGTGCATCTCTTAAATTACTCAAAGGCTGTTGTGTGCTCTACTAAGTGACGTCGTCTTCGTTTCCGTCGACTGAACCGCTGCATCCCCCCTCCTTTAGGGTTATCGCCGAAAAACAACCCCAACGTTCAGCAGAGGGCGCGGAAGCTGACACCCCAATCGACCCAAATCAATGAAAGCGTAGCGGATAACCGGCTGCCGCGTAACGCAGGAGCTAAATTTCACCGTGCGCAGTAAGATTCATCCCTAATGCATTGCGGTCCCATGTATTGTGTAGGCATGCCGGAGTGTAGGTGTATATATGTATGAGTGTATTTCTGCAAGTTCGTATGTATTTTTGCGTGTATGCATAATATTATGCGCGTGTGTATATGCATGTATGGGTGTATTTATGTCCTCATCTGACTTTTTTCAGACCCTAACAATTGTCATATCCATAACAATCTATAAGGTCCGAAAATGCGCATATTAAGATGTCTTGAAAGTGTTTTCTGAGTTGCATATTTGAAGGCATGGCATGAGTAGTAGAATATTACAGAAAAATTCATAGGAGAGTTTTGGATGTGTCATTGACTGTCGTACGGCTGCGCGGGACCAACAATTTCCAACAGGACGCAGAACTCATCGGTCGTTGACTAGGCTGGCCAGAAACAAAACAGAATGCAGAGATGTCCTGTGTATTCTTGAGTTGCACCGAGGCTCTTGCTATGAGCAGGGCCTCAAATGTAGGCGTAGAGTGGAATCAAGTGCATCTTACTGATTAGAAATAGTTGCAAGTATATACGATTCTAAACACTGAGCTAAAGCTAATCGTTAGCCACCATGTTACTCTCAGTTGCCAAAAATAACAATTACATGTGAATGGTTCGGACATTCCTGATCTCCATTGGATGTCTTCACCTAGTATTCAATGCTAATCTCTCGGGTTTATCCCTCCCACTCACAACTGACGCATCAAAGTTGATATATATATAGGCAAATACCCATATATATATATATATATATAGTATATCTGCACTAATTTGAACCGAATCTCACTAACATTAGGCGAGATGGACTGTCACATTTTTAAAGTCTCGCTCTTCTTTGGATCGATACTCGTTACATAGTTATTCAAATTCGGTCACAGACTATTTATGCGACAAGTGCTTCGTAAGCTTACTGAAGCATTTCCTAGGTTTGCCACCACTTAAAATCTGTTTAAGTATACACGTCTAAATGCAGAGGTCGTTCTAAAGTGACATCGAAAATTTTCATTGAATTGATCTGGTGAGATGTTTCAACAATTTGGTCCCCTCTTATATTGGTGTGTACGGTCCCCGTGTAAGACCGTGCTATTCTGAGATTTACATCCCAGAAAAATAGTCCATCATTGGATAACGAACCTGGATCCGTTTGTACGGAGACGCACAGCTCTTAAGGTCTTCTGCTATCCTTTCTGCAATCAGCATTTTCATTGCATTGTCTTGCATTGTATAAGCTAAAATATCTGGCCCTCATCTGTCCTGGTCTTTCTGTTCATTGCGGGTCCAATTTTGGGCCGAAATCCGGAATCGTACCAAAATGCGTGAGATAGTCTTATCCTCGGCAGCGCAGGTCTCAGCAGGTACGTTGTAAGCGCGCGCTCTTGCCGAGCAGCGGCCGATGGGCCGACGAGGCAGCCAGGCAGGCAGCGAGCGACAAGCATAGTAGCGCAGTCGGTGAGTACACCTAGTGACCCTTGCCTGCATTCGCTTACCTGAAGGCCCATTGAAGAGCCTGTACCGAATGACCTGGGACCTCTGAAAGCGCCTTAAATACGAGCGACGGGACCATGCCGCCTGGCAAGTGCGCTCACGACACGAACGAGAGACGACGACGACGCCAGCAACGACTACGACTACTACGACGATGATGATGGAAGCTACGCTGAGGAACCTCGTCGCCGGCGTCTCCTCCAGATCGCTCCTGATGGTCCGCTGCAAGAACCCTAGCGATGTACCAGGCCGGACCGTCATGCAACGATGTCCGGTGACGTCCAGTGGTCAGCAGCACGCCAAGCCACAGCAGCAGCAGAGATTGACCGGTGAAACGACGACAACAGTGAACTACGAGTCAAGTGCAGCAGCTGCTCTGCGCGACGACAGAGCATCTTCGTCGGCGGAGGCAGAAGCAGTAACAGCACCAACTGCGGATGGGACGGTCAAATCGATGGAGGAACTGGACGGTCCCACGGGGTGGCCGATCGTCGGCAACTTCCTGACCTATCTGAAAAAGGAGAACCGAGGAAAGATGCACCAAGTACAGGTATGGCACTAAGCGGCTCATCGTTTGCATCTCTAGTTTGATAATTTGTATCATCGACCAGGTATTATGATCTAAAGAAATTCTGAAATAGGCAATGCGGCTATCCAGTCAACTGCTATATTGCTGGGGAAAATGTAAGAGCATATAATTAGTTTGTCGCCGAATTCATTACCAAATGATTAAGAAATTTAACTGTTCATCCTCATATTATCCTTTAGGTCACCGGTTTTCAAACGGTGGTACGCGTACCACTGGCCAAGTGTCGATAGGTGGTACGCGAAAGAAAAAAATTCTGTAAACAATTTTTATCCAAATTTCTTTGATTAGCAGCGCTTCGGTGACATCATCTCAGAATATATGCTCCATTTGTTGTAAAATGCTCTGAAATGCGTTGTCTGCTGGAGTTCCGACCCAGATCCTACAAGGGAGCTTACGATGTTCCCCTAATAATTAATCGCAAGGGGAGTTAGCGATCCCCTGCTGTTTTTATGTCACCTTTGCTAGTGGTATGCCAATATTCGATTGTTTTACCGAGTGGTACAATAAAAATGAATTTTGAAACCACTGCTCGAGGTAACTGAAACACCGCTGGCTTACTGATGCTTGGCTTAGTAAGGCAATCGCTCGTGGTGTCTTGACAATTACTTTCAGCGATAAATAACTTGCAACTCAGCTTAGCTGCTTCTTCCGTACATCAATCAATGTAGCGATTGGCGAGGTTTAAAGAAGGTTGTTACTATGATGTAAGGAGGGATAACGTTCTGTTCCGCATTATAATATTATTATTGTCATTTTTATTATTTTTATTGTCAGTTGTGGAATAGTTGTGGTCCCATAAGCAACAGCGGCCGTACTTTCGTATCTGACTTGCGGCGCAACCTGATTCGTATATCCGAAACATCTGACAAATTAGCTCTCTATCTGTTTCAGCAGCTCACAATAATCGCTCACAATAATCGCTCACAATAATCGCTCACAATAATCGCTCACAATAATCGCTCACAATAATCGCTCACAATAATCGCTCACAATAATTGCTCACAATAATCGCTCACAATAATCGCTCACAATAATCGTCCAGCGTTTAAATATCGTGACTTCTCGTTAAGCCAGAATTGAAGGAGACGCAATCGTTCAAAATGCCCATTTTTTCTGTCAATTTTTTAAAATCTCCTGTGGGAATTGTAATAATAATTTAAATAAAACGAAACATTAATAAAAATAATAGTGATTATAGCAACAACAAATTATAATGTCTTTGGTCATTCAACGCTTCATATAATTATCTGGAGACGAAACTTCGTTCTACTTAAAAATAATATTCCGTTCCAAATATTAAAAATTATTAATAATAATTAGAAGATAATGAATATCGTAATTATGAGGGTAACAATGATAATTATAATCGTTTTAATAATCTCTTGAATCATCCGATGCTTCCTAAAACTTCCTTTGAGACATTAATTTTAACAGGGACGAAAATTACAATTGATTTATTTCTGAGGTCGATGACAATTATTGTTTATCAAAATATCGAGAGACTGACTGAAACTATGTCCGTTTACGTTGCTATCTTGCAAACCGCACCTCCCACAACCAATTCATCGTCATCGTTACAACAGTACGTCACTATCTTCGTCATCATCGTCGTCATCATCATCATCATCATCATCATCATTGCATAGTTTTCCCTGTTACTGAAAGTCGGTGTTTCAGAGCACCAAAATTGGGACAAGCGAGAACTGGTTGACCTAGTTTCGAAAGCACCTGCTTTTCCCAATTTCGCACCCTTCCATCCTCGCTTCTTCCCTACATCCATCATGTCTTCGTTTCCACTTTAACTTGGACGAGGCCTCTTTTGCTAACCGAATAGTTTCTCCTGTTGCTTATCCGCCTCCCGCAGTCTGGCATTGAAGCAATCGCAATAAATTACCTTTTCTCCTTCTTCTCTCTAAAGAAGTCTGCCAGCGTCTGCCTCTCTGCTCTTACCCACCTTCGCCCACTCACTCGCCCGCTGATCGTTCACTATCATTCCACTCGAAAGGCACCGACCATATGCCGAAGACAAACCACCCACCTCACATTCTGGTTTCATCATCGTTTTGTTCGCTTTCTCTGTCTCTCTCTGTCTCTCTCTGTCTCTCTCTGTCTCTCTCTGTCTCTCGCTCTCTCTCTCTCTCTCTCTCTCTCTCTCTATATATATATATATATATATATATATATATATCTGTCTCTCTCACTCTCTCTCTCTCTTTCTCTCACTCTCTCTCTCTCTCTCTCTCGTTCTCTGTCTCTGTCTCTCTCTTTGTCTCTTTCGGTCTCTCTGTCCATCTGTCTGTCTGTTTCTCTCTCTCGTTCTCTGTCTCACTTCCTTCGTCTTCATCTTCTGCTCTCTCTATCTCATTCTCTCAATCCATCCATTGTTTCCAAAGGTCTCCCAGTCCTCGACCGTCGACTCCTCTCGTAAGACTGGTGCTCTGCTGTCCTGTCGCTGTGAAAAATTGCCGAAGTTGTTGATGTACGCGTATAATCACTTCCGATTCATCAGACAGTGTATACTTACAGAGGATGATGATGAGTAGGAATTAGGAAGAGAAGAAGAAGAGGGACAGCAAGGCACAGAGGCAGGAAGACGGAGAAGGAACAAGCCAGAGGAGAACGATGAGGGAGGACGTGGAAGGCTGTGAAGGAGGAGGATGGATGAGGACTCAGAGGAGGAGGATGGATGAGGACTCAGAGGAGGAGGATGGATGAGGACTCAGAGGAGGAGGATGGATGAGGACTCAGAGGAGGAGGATGGATGAGGACTCAGAGGAGGAGGATGGATGAGGACTCAGAGGAGGAGGATGGATGAGGACTCAGAGGAGGAGGATGGATGAGGACTCAGAGGAGGAGGATGGAGGCAATTAATGAAAAGGAGGACAGAGACGTAAGAAGGAGAACGTGGAAGAAATAAAACAGAAAAATCAGAGTAGAAAAATTCAGAGAAAAACAAATGAAGACATGTAGGTAGACAGATAGGCAGAGAGGGGAAACAGAGGGAAAGCTGGAAAGTGCAGTTAAAGGTCCTCTATGTATGCGAACCGATCTTCGTATTCATTATAGACTGGTGTTCTAACTGCGCGGAAGCGATTTCCGAACAGGATTCTCTATAATGCTCGACGCACTTGGTCGGCAGTCGAGTCCTGCGTTGACCGATGGCTTAGCCGAGATTAAGGGCCGATCTCCTCGGACGATCCACCGACCGACCGACCAACCGAGACCTTCTCGGCAAATTCGGTTGGTCGGTCGGTTGGCAATGCGTCCGTGTGAAGAAGAAGAAGACGACGACGAAGAAGAAGCGACCTCCTCGGTTGACAATGTCTGCTTTTGAGGCTTTGTGCTTTGCACTCGAGTCGACAACAAACGACTTCACATGTCAAACAGTCGCCAATTCAAACAACACATAGGCCTCAACTATACTTGAAATGTTACAAAGCAGCAGGAACGCACAGGCGAAAGACGCACACACGCAAATGTACGTATATATACATATATAAATATATACATGTATATATATACATGTATATATATACATATATATACATGTGTATATGTATGGCCTAAATAATATACGCCGTATGTCATATTATATACATAAATACATGAGTATATTTATATATATGTAATTCATATAGTAGAACGCATGTGAAAACATGTATAAAATATTATATATATATATATATATATATATATCTGATGGGTAACGTGAAAATAAGAATGGGGTATAGAACAAAAATTGTATAGGCCTATGTCTATATATCAACTTTTAGGGTTAAATGGAGCCTATGACATATGCATATATCAGCGTTATGTTCATTATTGCATATGAATGTTTGAATTATACAGTTCTCGTACGAAGCAGGTGCGCGATAGTCTGGCGCTGGGGGTTTGAATCACCGCCATGGTAGAAATTTATTTTGGATTTCTGTTTTATTTACACATCCAGTAAGCTCAGTTATATTAAGTGCACTCACTGATAGTACACATTTAGTGAAAAGTTGTGCCACCAATCACATATGTCGATGTTAAGAAAACGAAGTCTGCTACATTATTCTTCTTCTTTCTTTCTTCTTCTTCGTCGTCCTCCTCCTCCTCTCCTCCTCTTCCTTCTTCTTCTTCTTTCTGTTTCTTTCCGCCTCCTTTTCATCTTCACAATCTTCTTCATCTTCTTCCTTTTCTCCTCCTTTCCTCCTCCTTTCCTCCTCCTTCTCTTTTTTCTACTTCTTCTACATCTGTTTCCTCCTCCTCCTTTTATTCCCTTCCTCCTCCTCCTCCTCCTCCTCCACTTCCTCCTCCTCCTAGTCCTCCTCCTCCTCCTCCACTTCCTCCTCCTCCTAGTCCTCCTCCTCCTTCTTCTCCTCCTCCTCTTCTTCTTGAAACATTTATAGGATCTTCATTTCATACGTACATGCATTCAAAGGTGCAAGTGCAGTCCGCTGTGTGGAGCCACATGAGGCCTATGTTCTTTTACAATATTACAGATGTGCTTACATATTAGGCTCCGTCGCTGAGATTAAACGAGTTGTAGTCTTTTGCAGTCTTTGGCCAAGTCTTCCGTAGTACACAAACACGCACAAAGATCGCTTATTTACGAAAGGGCAAAGCGAACGATGGAAAGCGCCGGGTACACAATAACCTCCTCGATGAGTCCACGAGCATGCGCAGTGTCAGCGAGTGCGACGGCGGCTTTTTAAAAGGCCACAAAGGTTGAATTTTTACAATCGCAAAGAATTCCGAACACAGTTCGATATTATACTTAGATACATTATATAGGCGCACATTAGCATATATATATATATATATGTATATATATATGACTCGACTGAACGTAGTACACAGGTCTGTGTATTATGCTTTTGGCATGCGTTGCTGGCTGTTCGCCAGAGGTCTCAATAGAGCGAGAGATTCTTTCGCCAACGATCAACGCCAACGACAGCTAAGTGAGAAATTAATTCGAGAGATCAAAGTCAAGTTGTGCAATGATCGAACCATTCAGAAAGGTCGTGCGGGTGAATGGCTATGGGACAAAAAGGAGGTCACGTGCTGTGAGACTATATATAGGTCAGAGAGGGCCGTGTGCACGGACTGACCATCATGACTGCTACAAGATCATAGACCATAACAGACAGTTTCGAAGCAAAGATAAAAGACAAGTTGCACAGCATATGATGCACCAGTTGTGAAGTGTTCATTTGGTGTCATGCACGTTGGCCTGTACGCTGTATTGATGCAATATATAAAGCGATATGTTGATGATGTTCCACCCTCAGTTAAAGCATCGTTACTTTGCATTCTTCGCTGATTTACGAAACGCGGGGTCACAACTCAATGTATTCTTAAAGGGCGTCACAGCGGTTGAATGCCACGCACTTGTCGCGCGAAAAATTGCTCAGTACACTGGGAATAATCGAAGTTGAAACATTTGCAGCTGTCTTTACGATCCTATTTCTTTGACCGAGGAGAAGCGTGACAGACGCTTCATCTACATGTATATACCATGGGGCGTCACTGCCCTCCTCTCTCAACTCTGAACAGTCCAACAGGCTGTAAATCATGACTCTGCAGTTGCCATCACCCCTGCCCCGAGTCCGGAATCTTCATACACGCAGGTCACCAAGAGAACTTATTCTGGCAATTGCATGCAGCATGCAATTC
Organism: Bimastos eiseni; assembly: GCA_959347315.1. NCBI lineage: Eukaryota > Metazoa > Annelida > Clitellata > Crassiclitellata > Lumbricidae > Bimastos > Bimastos eiseni. The sequence continues at coordinate 24,407,139 of OY365810.1, read as the reverse complement.
TTTTAACACAGCATGCGTCGTTTGATTTATGCACTTATAAGAGAAATATTAATGAAATAGGCCAACTATGGAATTCAAGCAAACAAGACGATATGGATCAATATATGGGGTACTACGTATAATGCATGTGCCTGGAAATTCTACGCCTGTTTTGATATATACAATTTGTAAATAGTATATATATATATATATATTATATATTTATACATAAGCTGTAGATATATAATATTTGTTCAGGGCTCTGATTTTCCTCTTTAACTATAGGCTAAAGAAAACATCGTAAATTCAGATTACATTTTACGTAAATAGTTACGCACAACCTACGCTTTGTGTATACCCAGACTTGTGTATAAAATCATGTTGTTGATGTTGCCTTTCCTGAATCTGCTTTGCCTTTGCATTCCATTGCCTGATCGTTTAAGTAGACATGTAAACAACGTTCACTTCGTTCAACCGTTGTCTTCATCGCTTCTGTCGTTTCGTTCTCCGACGATAACTTCCCTCTTTCCAATTGGTAGTATTCCATCATTGGTTGCTTCATATTTATCGACCTGATTATGTATTGGGTTTGGTAATGTAATGTAATGTAATGTGCCAGCGGTTGATGTCTTGTATCTAAGACCTAGACGCAACAGAAGTTACTCGTTGCAATTCTAATACCAATTAACATCTGCACAGTTGACCATTTGCATCTCGCTGTGCATGAACCTATTTCTGTATACGTATGTAGATCGCTGTGTGAATGAATAGCACTATGTGTGTACGTATATCTGTAGGCCTATATTATGCAGCAACTGCATGTATATAAATATTATATGCATACAATCTGTCTAGGCATATATGCATGATGTTGGATTGACGGACCTATATATATTTACGATAATTGTGCGGTTATATACTGCTATGTATCCATTTGTATATAGTGCTTATTAGTGTTCGGCTGGATGAGCGTAGGCCTATATGCGACGACGATGACTATACCTCCCGCCGTATAGACCTACATATCCCATGGTTGACCTGGTATCTGTTGTTAGTCCCTGTCGAGATCTCGAACAGCCAAACGATTAGTTGTTTCACTCGGGCTTACGTCCATAAATTTTTTCATCTTATAGGCCCAACGGACGGACGGACGACCCACTAACTGACTTATGCAAAATAATATAAGTTACGGAATTTCGTTTCGACCCATAAATTCTGAATAGGTCCGTTGGTAGTTGACGTATTTATGAGATTGTTTGGATGGATCACCTTTTCAGCGATGCTTCAAGCAATGCACTGGCCCATGTGTCCATATAGTCCATGTCTACCTTCTATAACGCGTTTTCATATTTAAGTGGAGCGATTCGCTAAGAACAGAAAATATCGATTCTAAGGAAAACCTGTTGTTAGGTTTTATGGTCTTTCACTGCGTGGCCTTTTCCATTCTGAACCATTCATGAACGTCTAGAAGGAAAGTGACAGACTGCGGTGGATTTTTAACAACTCCGCTTAAATTATTACTTCCCACCCTCTCTTCTCGATTACAAAACTTGTTATGAGGCTTTATGTCGGATTGCACTTGAACTTTGTCGAGGTCAACATCGTAGCACAGAACGCATTCGAGCTCTGCGCCTGCGCGGGTCAAATGTCGCGGCCAACGAATTTTGAGTGCGCGTTGCCTGTCGCAAAAAATAGCAATGCATAAAAAACTACTTCACTGTTGTTTGTTATTCCCGTATAGATTCCTTCATTTAAATTATTGATCGGAAAAAGCAAAACAAGTTCTGGAAATGTTTCGAACAAACTCCCAATATCAAAGTCGACTGGTGTACTGTATTCGGTTGACTATAAAGGTTTTACACTTGGAGTTTAAAGAATGAAGTGTAGTTGATCTCGTATACAGAACACAGACTGCATGGACAAAATTGTTATATTCTGCGCCACACCGTTTGATCCACGGACTACCGGTGGTCCGCCAGTGTGACCCAGTTGGCAGTTGCTCAAAGTTTTCTCTATGTTTCTTTCCCGTACGTAACATAACATCGTGTTGTCGAAGCGAGCAAATAGTATTCAGTCGTGTGCGCTTTTTCTATTCGGCCTACCTTGTCTATTCTATGGCTTTTGGTGACATCGCTTTCTACAGCTCAAAGTGAAAACACTTTGCTTGACGGTCGTATTTGTTCGTTCCTGACAAAAAGCATCGGTTCGTAGTACGTAGGTGGTCTGTTATAAGCGGGTTCGGGTCCGATGAGAAAGACAACGAGAATCGACACAGAATTGAAGAGGGGTGAACACCGTCAGCGTTTAGAATAAGCATTAATGGGGCAACACCACAAGTCATTAACTGTGGGTCTGTTTTGGGTTGCAATGCGTCCATCATAAAATCTGTTGGTCTCCATTTTCATTAGGAGCCTCGCGTGAGTATAATATAATACAGGATGTAAATATAAAGATGTGCTTATTCGTTATATAATCTACACGGCCTTTCGATTACTACTTGAGCTACTCGAAAGGGTTCTAAGAGTCTCATCTGAAGTCGCAATAAAGTCTCATTTGTTCAGCTATAGATGTCAACACACATGGTAGCTCTGTGTGTGTGTATATTGTAGGGTATACGGGATGTGTTTGTGAATTCATACATATACAACGACATGCAAAAACATTCAAAGATGCATCTGGAGTTGGGTGGACACTGTATATATATATATATAAATGCCGTATATATATACATATATATATATGTGTTCTTGTGTCTTCACATACATTGGTATTTTATATAATTATAAGGACACATAAATATACATAAATAATATATACGCTCACTTGACCTACGTGATAATGATGATGGCGGCGACGACGACGGCTACGACGACGACGATGATGATGACGATGACGACGATGATGACGATGATGATGATGATGATGTGCTCTGACGGAATCTTTATTCTTAACCCCATCTCTATATATATATATATATCGACAATCGAGCTGGCTATCCTCTAAAAATATACCGATCTCATTGAGCGAATGCGACTGATCGATATATACATATATATATGTATATATATATTTTGCATATATATGTATATATATTACATATATATGTATATATATATTACATATATATATGTATATATATATTACATATATATGTATATATATATTACATATATATGTATATATACATATATATGCAAAATATATATATACATATATATATGTATATATATATTTGTATATATATATATTTATATATATACATATATATTACATATATATGTATATATATTACATATATGTGTATATATATATATTACATATATATGTATATATATATATGTAATATATATATAATATATATGTATATATATATTTGTGTGTGTGCGGCTGATTGCTTTTTTTCAAGACATGACTAAACAATAGAAATTAGCGGCGATTTCTATGCAATGTTGACCTCTTCTACTGAACACTTTTTATGTTGGTTTCATCTATTTGGTTTTGGACATTAAGTATACACATTTTATACGAAGTTAGAAAACTGTGTTTACATTAATTGCAGAGATAATGAATACGAGTCCCATAGCGACCCCATGACCGGCCAGTGAGGGCGCAACGAGTCGTATAATCTAGCCCAATAAATTGTTTTAACCTACATTCATTCGATCTGGTTCTTCCGAACAGTACATCATTTGTATAAGTAAGACTATACGTTGCGGGCTCTGGTTCTAAAACATCATTTATATATATGACGATATTCGTGTTATGGGTACATCACAATTGATGACTGTGGGACCAGACGATAGGAGACTTCATTTGCACTTAATGGTCGTGTAATTCTACCCTACGTAAGGCTGAACTTAGACCGGGGATGAAGAACGGAAGTCACCGATTGGTTGGAGCGCTCGCAGTACAAGTTGCAACGAGTTCGAGTCTCAGCTGTGTCATAATTGCTAAGCGACATCGATGAATGCTTGGTTATATGATAGCGACCAGTGGTTGGAATAGAGATTAGTTATTTTGTTTCTTGCCCTGAGGTACATATGATCCATCAGGGACTTGAATATTGATTAATAGGAATAAAATAAACGTCTGCAACGGCCCCTAGTCGTCATTGAAATCCTGTATCGCAAAAGTACCGCGGAATGTCACTGCAGTGAACCGGTGGACCATGATGGCGATACGCTGAAATAGATAGGGGCGTAGCGTGCATCGCCAGATATCGTGCTTTTATTATTATTATTATTATTATTATTATTATTATTATTTTTATTATTATTATTATTATTATTATTATTATTATTATTATTATTATTATTATTATTGTTATTGTCATTATCAAAAATTTTAACGAGCGTAAGGTCATGCAGAACTGCGAGTCGGAGGCGCTAAAATTAAAATTCGTATTGGTGGCTTTAATAATTATGCCTATAATTATCACAATTAGTATAGTTGCGAGTTTCATAATTAATTTCAAACCTCATTATAAAACACTGATTATCTCAGTAAGTAGTGCCATTATTGTTGCTATGGCATTGTTGCTGCTAGTTTTGTTACCAATGGAATGATGGAAGATGTTGTTTCCGCAATTTGATAAAAGAATCTATAGTTGCCTAATGGTCGTAGTGCTAACTGGTGTCAACAAGATCATCCATTTAAGTCAACGACCCTCTTCGTGGAATTTCGTCTCTATGGATAAAGACAGAACATTGGCTCCAACATCCCTCCGTCTGGAACCAGGATAACTATGAACAGTGGCCTCTTTCTGCTGCTGCTGTCGTGGCTGCTGCTGGTGGTGGTGGTGGGTGCGTTCCAGTCGTTAAGCTTGTGACCTTCGTGCGTCGTCGTCGTTGTCCAAAATTAATGTCGTCGCTTAAATTGTCTGGACGTCTATTGCGACGCCAACGCTTGGAGTCACTGCTATCGTCTGCTTTCGGAGGGGGAGAGATAACAGAGGAAGAGTGGGAGAGGGAAAAGGGAGAGGCAAGAGAGGGAGATGGAAATGGGAGAGGGAAGAGAGTGAGAGGGAAAAGGGAAGAAAGGGAGATGGAAAGGGAAAGGGGAGAGAGAAGAGAGGAAGAGGGGATGGAGTGCTATTGGCAAGAGCAGAGACAGATATCGTCCGGGGGTGGAGGGGGATGACAACGGCTTCAGCAGATTCATACACCTTCCTATAGGACCACCGACTGCGCATGCTCTTATCGCCGATAATTAATGCAGCGCCAACCGCAGGAGACGTAACAACATCTCGCAGTCGTCGACCCACATCCGATAGTAACTCAATTGATCACATAAACACGAAGAACAGTCGGCCTCATTCTTTTTAACCGCTTTACGAGCTTCCTTCCTCATCCTCGTTCGTTTCCTTCGCCTCTTTCCTCCGCCCAGTTTTGTCTGTTTACCTATGCATCTCCTCCAACACTCCACGTTCTCCTCCTCCCCTCCTCCTCCTCCCTCTCCTCTCCTCGTCCTCGTCGTCGTCCTCCTCCTTCTCCCTCTCCTCGTCCTTATCCTCGACCTCTTTCTCCTCTTCCTCCGCCTCCTTATTCTCCCTCTCCTCCTCCTCCTCCTCCTCCTCCTCCTCCTCGCCTTCTTTCTTCTTCTCTTACAGTTCTTGTTCGACTCTCTCCTTTCAAATTTCCTCCTGTTTTACTTCTACGCGTCTTCTCCTTGATACGTTTAGTTCTCACTTTATTCTTATTCCTCTGCCTCTACCGACATCTACCCCTTGACGTTTAGCCATAAACAGCAATCCTACAATAACTCTACACTTGTGACCTTCCTTCATATACAGGTTTCCCATCTCCACAGAGATCAATCCGTTTCTCAGTGCGCCCAGCGAATGTCTCGAACCCCGAATCACCGATTATTCGATCGGTGACTTGTGGCCACGCGGCCATCAGATACTACTCAATCTAAACTACTCAGCCCAACAAACAATAGCCGTCGTCCCCATCTGCTGTGCGTCGTTGCACCTGTTGCTGGGTGGCGTGGCTGGCTGCAGACTGATCGATGGTTCCCTGTCTTTCTCTGCGTGCCACGCTCGACATTCCGATGCGTCCTGTGACGCTGACTAATTGTCGTCGACAATGGTCCCTCTGAGTTTGTCCCCCATTATCTGGGAAGTTGTCTGGGAGTGTAAAAACTTAACTAGATAGATCAGAGATACTTATCAGTGAATGATGGGACGATTCGGGTGCCACGAGTGAGAACCAAAATAGAGCAGGGCTATGTGAAGGCAAAGGAAATCAAGAGCTCAGATCTACTGATTATAAATTGTGCATCTAATGCTAAACACATCACGAGGTACTCAGTGTGGTGCCACTCAAAATGAAACCTTCTTGTGCCTTGAAGAATAGCATGGACCATGCATGTTAAAAGTCAAAGTCTAAGCACCGAGTGTCTTCTACCAACGATCTCCCAAGTTTAAAACTACTTCCTCTGATTGGAAACGACATGGTACACTGACGTCTATCGGCGTCTATGTCAAGTAAAGGGCCGGATGGAGGCGAAATTTAGAAACAAAACCACTCGCGCAGAACTTCCTACTTGATGAAGAAGACTCACTGTTGAGTTATACGCAACAACACACAGACGTCTCTTTGCACATATTCCTACACATATTCTAAGACCACATACTCATACTTACATATATCTTCTATATATATATATATCGCACATTCAGCCACACACACAGCCAGACGCACAGGCGGCACAACCATGCTTGCACACACAGTCATAGACACAAACACAGCCATTGCCCAATGACACACTCAATACTCATACACACACACTACAGGAACGAATTGTTCACAGCATGGTCAATGTCTCAATCGTTGGATTTCCTGACCTTTGTTTATTCACACCCACACACACACACAAACACACACACACACACAAACACACACATACACACACACACACACCTCATAAATACCTTTACATGTGCACTTGCAGATACCCACACGCCCACGCAGATATACCTTTACCTATATGCAAACACACTTGTGCACAAACATATCCTTTGAATACCAAAACACTCGCTCACATGCACCTATGAACAATACAATACAACTTTAATTTGATATTGCCCTTCTGACAATTAGTTCAGAAGTGCACAAACGCATTGACGGCGCAATTGCAGTTACAATTGCAGAGCAATTTTGTGCGAAGGACTTGCTCAAGATTCTTACACGGTGACTCCTCGGACGAGGGTCGAACCCGCACTCTCTGCGTTACGGACCGACCGCTCTAACCAATCGGCCACAGTGCCACACCACACAGAATTAATAGCTCGCACACCTAATTACCTAAGCCGTCACTCACACATACGCGCGCACTCTCACACACCGAAACCTTTGCACGTCCTCCTTCCAGATGCACTTGTCATCCCGTCATAACTTACGCTCAAAAGCACCAAGAGGCGACGGTCTGACCAACAAACAATAAATTAATTAGCCGTTGATTGCATCGATAACTCTATATAATAATAATAATGATTTGTTTCAGCGGCAGAGCATTAGCGACATCTGTCCGCCGGATTGATTAATTGTCCGTTGTACACCCGTAAAGTTCAGGTCAACATGTGTGCGCGATTCAGGCGCCAAGATCTCCCACGAAAGACATTTAGACTCGGATCTAATTCACTCGGCAGCAATTTGTTCTGCAAGGCCCAAGCGTAAAAATCCAATCGCATTTTTAAGGGTTTATATCATTACACACGACAACTCTTATATATATATATACGAATATATATATATATATATACGAATATATATATATATATATATATACGACAAGTCTAAATATACACGACGACTCTTATATATACACGGCAAGTCTTTCTGTCTTTGTGATTTTTTCCCGATGTTTATGTTTCACCGTGTAAACTACGGCTATTTTTGCGCTGTTACCGTCCATCATGTCTAAAGCTGTCAGTTTCCGGTCGACTTGCTATCTGTTTGTCTGCTTGTATCTCTTTCTGTCTGACTGTTTTTCTGTCTGTCTTCATGTTTGTCTGTATCTCTTTCGCTTTATCCTTCTGTCTGCATGAATGTCTTATTGTCTGCCTTTACGTTCTTAGGTATGTCCGTATATCTTTCTCTGTCTGTTTATATGTTTTTCTGCCTGCCTGTATGTTTTTCTCTTCGTGTATACAATCTATCTGTATGTGTGCTTTTCTGTCTGTCATTTTGTCTGTCTGTCTGTCTGTCTGTCTGTCTTTCTGCATGCATAATTATATTCCTGACCGTCTGTATGCCATTTTGTCTATCTGTCTATCATTATGTCTGTCTTTCTGTATATCATTTGTATCTGTGTGCACCGGTGTAGGTCTGTGTAGTTGTGCATCTCTCTGTCTGTTCGTATATCTGTGCGTGTCACCACGTGTGTCGGCTGTTGTGTCTGTGTGAGTAATTGTAAGACTCGTTCATGTAAATGGCTGGTCATGGTAACTATGGTCTACCATATAATTATACTCATCTGGTTTCCTGGTTGTTTCGATGCTTAGGCGCGTCTGCACAAGACCTACGGTCCGATGTTTCGTGAGAAGTGGGGCACGAATTGGCAGGTGCACGTCTCTGACCCTACGACCATTGAGGTCGTCTACCGCCACGAGGGGCGCTACCCACACCGACCTCCGCTCGAACCATGGGTGCTCTACAGGAAACTCGTTGACAAACCATGCGGACTGTTCACTGCGTACGATCATCTATTACTTCTCTTGCTAATAATCATTTTAATTGTTATTTCCGAACGCTCAGAGTAGGCTAATCAAATAGGCCTTGATTAGCCTGTATGATGTTGCTGTTGTTGTAGTTGTTGAAGAAGAACAAGATGATGATGATGTTGATGATGATGATGGTGACGATGATGATAATGATGATGACGATGACGAAGATGATGCTAATGTTCGTTGTCATCATCGGTTGTTGCAGCCAGGGCCCTGAGTGGTTGTTGTACCGGACGGAGCTGAGCAAGCGCATCCTCTGTCCTCAGACGACGAAGGGACTGATTCCTCCGATTAGCGCCGTCGCCGATGACCTCGTTCGCCGCCTCAGACACGTCCGCGACGGTCACTCAACGGGGGAGATGGACCTCGTGCGTCGACTGCCCAATGAAATGTACAAGTGGAGCCTTGAAGGTACGTCCACCAACACGTCCTCCTCTTCGGCTCCTGCTCCTCTTCCTCCTGCTCCTCCTGATCTTCTCGCTCCTCCTCGTCCTCCTCCTCCGCTTCCTCCTGCTCCTCCTCTTCCTTCTGCTCCTCCTCGTCCTCCTCGTCCTCCTCCTCCTCCTCTTAGTCTCTGCCTTCGCCCGTCTCTGTGTGTTTATACTTGTTCTTGCATCCGTATGTCCGCTTGTGTGTGTGTGTCACAGTGTGTATGCCTGCATGTATTCATTATGTCTGTGTCAGTGTCTGTCTGTCTGTCTGTGTACATTTGTGTGTAGCTGTAAGCATTAAGTAATCTACAACAACTATGGCGCCACTGTGATTAGAAGATACGGATCCTTGCTGCTTCCACTTTTGTGGTACTCGAATTGTATTCGTTTACACGTGAGTCCCTTTGCGACTAGCACTTACAAATCCATTTCGGGCATTAAGTGGAGTAAACACGAGTGTTACTGCATCATCTTATTACAGATAACTTAGCAAGAATGCATGACAGGATGTTAGCCAGGAAGGAAATTGAGCACATAGCGATTTACATGGATTTTAGTTTATCTGCATTGCATTGTATTCTTCTGTATATCAATTTATACAGCGCCGCTAATGGCAGTGGCTATTTGGTAGCGCTGCCAGTGCGAAAACCCTGAGATTAGATAAAGACTTTGAGGAGGGAGAACGATATAGGAGGAGAACAAGAAAGACGGGTAACACACAGAGATGAATATATAGCTAATTTACACCCGCGAATATTTGATGGTTACTTCCTAAACATTTCTGACATCCATACATATGCATTAAGATCTGCTGATAACCTCAGACCCATTTGTTATCGTATTAACACCCGAGGAATTTTTCAAAAAAATGTTGGCCCTTTTTTCTGGAATACTTTACCCATGGCATTGAAAATTCTTAACACTCTGTTATTATTTAAGACACATTTACGTAGGTACTTGATTACTCATGAGGTAGATGAGAAGCTGTAGAGTTATAGATGAGAAGCTGTAGAGTTATAGATGAGAAGCTGTAGAGTTATAGATGAGAAGCTGTAGAGTTATAGATGAGAAGCTGTAGAGTTATAGATGAGAAGCTGTAGAGTTAAACCGACTTGCAGTTAAAGTACTGTAGGCATAAAAAATAGGCCGATTTAAAGAGACATATAATGTAATTGTGTTTCGTTTAATGATGTTCAGCTGCTGGAACCTTTCTTTTCGAAACGAGGCTTGGCTGCCTGGAGGAACCAATTCCCGCCAGAACCCAGCAGTTCATCGATGCCACACAGGAAATGCTGACGTCATCTCTCTACCTCATCATCGGCGAACGACTGCACCAGAAACTGAACACCCGATTCTGGCAGAGACATCGAACAGCTTGGGACACCATGTTCCAGATCGGTCAGTTTCACATTAAGTTATCCGTTTGCCCCAAAAGTTGTTTGTAAACATCATGCAATGTTGAGTGTAGACTTTGCGGTAGAACTGAACTTGTAGGTTCGTAGTAAATGTAGAAGACACCCAAACTGTTACAGCAAAAATGCTAAAGATACGTCAGTGTTTTGGACACAGTTGTCCCTATGGACGAAAATACGCTAGAAAGTGAAGTGTTTTGCTTTGGCTGTCGATGAGACCCTATATCTCCATCTCGTATAGTATACAGTAGGCTAATAACTGCAGAAAAATCTAGTCTATATCTACATATCTATTGCCGATTAGTGTCGGTGCGGCATGGAAGCAAAATTCGTAATTGCGTAGCAAAAGAAAGATAAAAATCACCAAAAATATTTCAACAAATTTTCAAGGCTAGCGCCCCACTACTGCCGATTAGCTGTATAATTTCACAATAGGCACTGAGCCTAATGTAATTAATTCATTTGCACGACTGCCTCTTCTGTTTAATGCTGGCCTTGAAATTTGGTACTCAATTTAAACTGTAATTTAAAGGCAAAATGAAAATATATCGTTTTTAAACAAGAAATGTTCAATTATCGTCCGCTATGGAAAGCCGTTAATATATATCAGCAATTATGAGTCTCGAAAACATCAGCACACCGTAGGTACTATGTTCTGACGAAGTTGAAAATTTCATTCTATTTACAAATTATTTGGTTAAATATTTTAATTTCTTTTATTTCTTAAAATATTGTTGTTGAAATATTTTTTTGATTTTTTTATCCTTCTTTGATACGCAATTGCCTATTTTGCTTCCATGCAGCTCCACCACTAGTTGTGTTGAATCAGTTAACCACCAAAGAGAGCATGCACCTGTCCTTCCTTTCATTTGCTCTTTGATTCTGTGATACGAAGAGTGACACTGTTCTGATTCGTAATGTCTGGTATGATTCGTTGTTTCTGCAGGGAAGGAGTTGATCGACAAGCGGATAAAGGAGCTACTCGAAGAGAAGAAAGAGGGACGAACGACGAACACCGGCGTCTTCCTTACTTACCTACTCGCTAACAACAAAATCACCATGGACCAAGTTCACTCGAATGTCACGGAACTCATGGTCGCTGGCACAGACACGGTACGAAACTTATGCATTCATTATACACACTATAGAAACGTTAGGTTTGTTAAAATACCTTCATCCCTAAGAAGGTCAATTAGCAAATAAGTGAGTTAGCCGTAGCAGGTGGCTCTACGCTATAGCAGTCTTCGTAGCTCAAACTACTTTTCTTGAGTAGGCCCATTACATTTCCTTAGGGAATCAGTAGAATGACACGCGTGCAATAAAGAATCCGTGAGCATGCAGGCTGAAAATGCGACTTCATATCACGGCGCTCATACACTCCTCCGACTCCATTTAAAAAACTTTGATTAATTGGGGAGGGATTGAATTTATTTGGTTGGGTCGGTTTGAGTCGGATTTGGTCGCTGTAAGGCCAAAGCCAACGGACTTTGAAAGTAAGATGCCTCTAAAAATGATCATTCGATTCAACAGCAGCGATTGTGTGAATCGTTAAGTACAAACTGAAAAAAAACATGTAAGATAAATGTCGATTAGTAGGAATCCAGGTTCACCATTAGTTACTATCAGCGAACCCGTTGATGGACATTAATCAGAATAAGTCAGATAGTAATTATCGGAGCACCTATCGAGGTAGATATAGTTCGGCGAAAACATTGGCGAACGACGTACGTCGTTTCTAAGCGCGTGACTGGCGGGAGGGCGAGCAGTTGGCTCGAGTCAACTCGGTCATCCTATAGATAGGGGCGTTCTGATCCGTGACAGGCGATGTCGACGACGACGACAACGACGACCTTTGATCATAACTATGACCACCACCCTCAATACCAGCGTCATCGTCATCAACTCTCGACCGAAAAGCGAAGATCAGCTTTTAACTTGATCGATGGATCACGAAGCTGAACTTAAACATCCCCACTCAACACCACCATACTCTACATTCGTTCTTCCCTCCTTTACTACTTCCTACAACGCCTCGCTGTCTGTCTGTCTGTCTGTCTGTCTGTCAGCCAGGTATGCGTTCGTTCACATCTACAAAGTACATTCATTTTCTATACGAGAATGATCGAGAATGAACGCGTAGTCGGTCAGTAAGGTAATCAACGGGAGTCATTTAAGCATATGCACGCACCTAGATTCAGGCGAACAAACAGACTAAAAACCACATATATATATGTATATATATATGTATATATATGTATGTATATGTATATTTATTACAAGCCGGCACATTAGTATGTATATATATAAATATATATATACATACTAACGTATATATATATATATATATATATATGTGTGTGTGTGTGTGTGTGTGTGTGTGTAGCATAGACATGGCCATGTTGACTGCCGTTTTGTTACTCTTAAAATGATACGGAACTGTTATTCAGTTCACCTACACTCTCTCTCTCTCTCTCTATTATATATATATATATATATAGCAACAAGAACGACTATGCAAAAGGCTAGAGAATGGTAGGCAGTCCTATAGGCGTAGGCAAATACCTAATTATATGCCATCTATATGCGCATATCGATCTATGAGTTCATTGAAGTATCAAGCGACAGGTCATTGACTCGGTTCGAATTTTATGAACGTATTCATAAGTTGACCTCCATGGTCGTTTTTTCCGCAATTGTTTACCGATCAGCCTATAATTTATCAACTGGGAGACTACGCAGGCTAAGATAGCTTAACGATACTTCTGCACACTCTAGTCAGACGACTTCCATAGTGCCGTGGCTTCTTGTAAATCGTACCATATCCACCCAAGTATCAATCGCCGTTCTAATGCTATGCTATTTTAGAAAACTATATTGTATCCAATGAACATCCTTCGCCAAATTATTAAGCGCCATTCACCCTAATAATTATTACGGGTCTATATATGGGAAACAGAGACATTGTTGAAATATCGATCAGTCCTTTTGGTCCAGACCTCTTGGTTGTCAGGTTTATAACCACGCCATCTATCGCACGGTTTACAAAGTACAAGTACAGTCATAAAGTAGATCGTGTTCAGTATTTATTCGTCTCGTGTTTAGTAATTATTCTTCTTGCTGTGTTTGTCGTAGATGGCCAACAGCTTTTGCTTTATCGCGCACCTGTTGGCCAGCCACTCGTCCGTACAGGAGAAATTGTACGAGGAAGTGACGTCACTGTTGGGTTCAGACGACGAGATAACAAGCTCCGCCCTCGATGACATGAGATACCTCAAGTGCGTCATCAAAGAGAGCATGAGGTAATAGTCATCCTATGACGTAGCATCTGAACATTTAGAATATAATTATAACGCCTTGAAAAAAAGAAACTTCTCCTCCTTCGTTTACGAGCAACCTATTTCGGAAGTGACATTTTAACAATATCAATCCAACTTTATTATAAGACTACCTAACATGAGTCAAATTAAACGTGTATAGATAATAATAATAATAATAATAATAATAATAATAATAATAATAATAATAATAATAATAATAATAATAATGATGATTTCAATCCATTCCTATCCATTTTTATGGGTTAGTAGGTCCCTCCCGTATATAGGCCTAGGCCTACGCTGGCCCGCTGAAAACTGTTTACAGATAAAGGCCCGAATCAACCTATATACAGTTTGGCAAAGAACACTTTAGTAGGTCTGTATCATTTGACTAACGACGTAACCGAAACCCGGATGGCGAAACTAGAGGACAAGCGGACGAGTTCAGAAGTGGAGTCAACGGAATAATAATTCAGATCACAGTATACCGTAAACAAATTTATACGCAGCGAGGTTATGCTTATGTTCCGTTTAAATTTATGTCGTGTCTCCATTATATATAGTATATACGCGTGTATATATATAATATATATATAATATATGTATGTGTGTATGCATAGGCAGGACTGTATTTTATGTCTATATGTGGACGTAAATATGTTGAATTTGCACAGCAATTAGGTCGGCGTGTTTATATTAAACTCAGAATTCGGTTCCTGCATTCCTGTCTCGGATCGAGTTCTGGATTAAAAGTTTGAAGTGTGAGGGTAGGGTGCAGAGTGTATGAGTGTCCGCTGTCTGTCTTTGTCTGTCTGTGTGTCTGGCTGTCTGTCTGTCGGTCGGTCGGTGCATTCGGAGGTCGATGCGTACTGTAGACGTTCGCAAGAAACTCAGACCAAATTCTTCTCAGTGTCGCTCTTTAGTTGAACCGTTCCATTTGAAGTTTTTTAGACTTTGTGCCATGAAGCACCACGTAATTTCGGATGATTTCGACTCAGCTTCAGCACTCTTTGTATGCCTGATGTTTTATTGTGATAATGAGTTTTGCATGTCATGCGTGGAGAATTATTGCCCAAATTTCATCCTCCATCGCTTCGAAACCCCCAAAACGATCTCTAACGCAATTATTTATTTCCTCAGTTTTTTGGTTTATTTAGATTATATCCGGTGGTTACGATGAACTGCAGAATTCTGGACGAAGACGTCGTTTTGAACGGCCACTTGGTCCCAAAGAAAGTAAGTAAGATATGTAATTCCAAATAAAGTGAGTTAGATACGTGGTGCTCAGTGGTCCGTTACACTTGGCTGAAACTAAGAGAATGTAAAGTAACTTTCATATTGTTGCACAAGAATGGACTGCTTTGTTTAGATTAGTATCTGCTCTTCAATTGCAGTTTTCATTGCGAACTGAAGTGGTTCTATGTGACAACAAACGATATAGTGAAAGTGAGATGCAAGCAGAGAAAGGAAGAAACCTCATCAGAGAGTGACACGGACAGAGAGACAGACAGAGAGATATAGAGACAGACAAACAGAGAGAGAGAGAGAGAGAGAGAGAGAGAGAGTGAAAGAGAAAAAAACAAAAGAGGAAACGAAAATCAGGAGGACTTTGCCAGCAGCACTAGTCTACGTGAATCTTACTGCTCTACATTGAAGGAATCCCGTTGGCATTCTGTGAATTTCCGTCCTTCCCAGAAGAAAATTGACAGGGACTCCTCTTTAGTTCTTTGCCGAATTCAACAACCAGATTCTTAGCTTGTATACTTGTATATTTGATATGAGAGATGAACGGAAAGATCAGTGGTGTTCTCCCACACTTTGGGTGCATATCGATCCATCAAATTCGACATTGAGAAGAAGACGCAGCATTGGAGGGAGTTGCAGCCTCACGCTGTGTTTGAAGATGCCAGGACGGCTCCACTATGCGTCCGTCTATCCGTCTGCCTCGTTCAACGTCTCCGATGTCCCACTGTCCGTGTGCTTCTACCACTCGTATCCCACAATGATCAGGCCCACCAGATAGACCTACCATGCAGTTAGGCCTAGACTATACGGCCAGTAAACGTCGCTTCGGAATTTGATTTATCATTCGTCGCTCTCTCAGATCTACACTAAAGAGTTTGAATATAGCCCAGGTCAACGCGAGTTCATGGCAAAACTTTAATGCTTATATGCAATATAAGTATGTGTATACGTATAATATATATATATATATATATTATCTGTATATACGCATGTGATGTGTGCCATGCAGTGTGTGTAGCGTGGATACGTTGTTTAAAAACGGTCTTTTGTCCATAAACAGGCCAGAGCAGAAGTTCATAAATCACGGGAAACTGCGACCCTCGAAAAAATCGCATTCTCAACCGCCGCACTCAGCCTTCGTTCCTTGTGTACTCCCTCCACTCTCTCCCTCCTCCGTTCCCTCTCTCCATCGTTTCCCTCTTCCTCCCTGTTTCACTCCCTTCTTCTATTGAAACTTCAACGTTGACTATGGCTAGTCAATTAATTTGCAACTGGGACATATTTTACGCGTGTGCCTGGTTGGACGACGCCGGCTGTTCGTTCGTTTTTCGGGCTGTTTATACAGGCCTATATATATTATATATAATATGTAAATAGACATCACGTTGGGAAGCATAATAATGATAATGACAATTATGATGATGATGGTGACGACGACGATGATGACGACGATGACGACGACGACGACTATGACAGTGATGATGATGATGATGACGATGATGATGATGACGATGATGATGATGACGATGATGACGACGATGATGATGATGACGACGACGATGACAATGATGATGATGATTACGACGATGACAAGGATGATGATGACAAGGATGATGATGATGATGATGATGATGATGATGATGATGACGATGATGATGATGATGACGACGACAACGACGACGACGGCGACGACGACAATGATGATGATAATAAAACTAATTCCTGAAGGTTTCTTTCTACATATAATATAGTCAATGAAACATATACATATATATATATATATATTAATATTTATATATTGTCGAATTGGGTATTTTGATATAAATTTTATAGCGCCTGTCGTTGAAAACATCGAGTAAAACACAGGGATTAAAAAGAAGCAAATTGGTTAGCCTGTGAAGTGATTGGCGACTGACTGATAAAAGGGATTTCACGGCAGAGACATCTATCGTTTGCTTGTAGACGCTGATCGTTGTCAACCATTATGCCTCTGGACATGACGACACTGTCTTCCCAAATGCCAGTCAGTTTCTACCGGAAAGGTGGATGAGGGAAGAATCTGCCTGTCCAAATTCAGCTTCATCGTCAAGCATCGATGGATACAACATCAGCAGCAGCAGCAGCAGCATCAACGGTGGCAGCAGGCACCATCCTTTTGCATGCCTACCTTTTGGCTTCGGCAAGAGAAACTGTGCAGGTTGGAAACGTCTTTCATTGTGTATCGCTCTCTCATCCATAAGTTTTCAGTTCGTCTTGTTGACACTCCATATAGCGTCGTTATGTCAGGCCACAAAGGCGCTGTCTTGTCTTCACTAGCCTAAATAATGCTTTTAAGTTGAAGGACAAATAAAGGAAATTTGGGTTACGTCCATACAGAACAATAATAGATGTATAGATGCCGTTTCTGCGTGATGGAAAACAAGCACATCTACCATATCTGTCTGTGATTCTGTTTGTCTGCAGGTGAAGTTGTTTGCCTCTATTCACCTCTCTCTATATTTTTCTGTCCCTCCCCTCTGTCTGTCTGTTTGTCTGTCTCTGTCTTTCTCTCTGTCTCTCTCTCTCTCTCTCTCTCTCTCTGCGCATTCTCGATTATTGGTTCTGCCGGACTGTGAGTCTGCCTGTCTTTGTCCGTATGCCTATGTCTTTTTTGGTTGGCCTCCTGTAAGTATTGATGGTTAGCTGCGTCTGTTCTGATTGGCTACTCGTGACCCACATCCCTTGTTTTCTGTTACAGGTCAACGAGTCGCTAAAATGGAGCTGATGATTGCCTTGATCAAAGTAAGACTTTCACAATGACTCACCTGTCTTCCTCTCACCTGGACATATTCAGAACTAGGAAATTAGTTGACAGTTCATGCATACTTATCTACTCATTTGTTGCAAATTGTAATAATATTAAGAGATTTGCAATAAAAATCACAGCTGTCCTTCTGGCCATAGCCTGTCTTAGAATAGTATTACATATTGCAACAAATAAGTAAGTATGTATGTACTTTAGTAAACCGCATATGCACTGCGGGAGCATTGGATGAGGACAATATATTAGTGTTCAATCACAAGATGACGACCATTAGATGATTGCTTTATTAGATGACCATTAGATGGCAACCATACGATTGATGATGACGACGATGGCCTTATATACAATACAAGACACTGCAACTGTCTTTATGCCATACAATGTAATATAACTGTATTCGACGTTGTCCTCTTTTCAAAGCTTAAAAGTGCACACGACCATACGACAGAATATCTGGGCCATGGACAAACACTTGCTTAAGGTCCCTGCACAGTTATTGCTTCAGGCAAGGCTCGAATTCGTTCCCTCCACGTTACATGCCGACCTTTCGTGGTACCAGTCTTAAGCCTGAAAAAAGGAGTAGGGCGACGCTAATCATTCTAACCAATCGGCCACCATGTCATGATGACGATGACTTATTCTGTTGGTATTGTTTTCGTGAAGGTGCTGCGTGAGTTCCGTCTGGAGCCATATCCTGGACTCGAACTGAAGCCAGTCCTTCGCACTCTGCTGACCCCTGGAGAACATGTCCCTGTTCGATTCGTCGATCGAACGACGACACCAGAGACGATGAAGAGGACGACGACGACGATGCAGGAGTAGGAGTCGAGAAGAGGAGAAGGACGGACTGGCGAAGACCCTGTCTCTCTCTCTCTCTTCCAGACAATTCAATGCCGACAAATGCAGTCGAGGAGAGGAAAGAGTGGCAGCACCATCCTCGCTCTTTCTTTCTCTGTCCCTCTGCTCATCAGTTATTACATTCTCTCTCGGCGTCGCGTAAATGTTGCACACTAACTGCTGACCGATATTTGTAATTCGCGTGCAACACGAGACTGAGTTTACGCTGAAGTTCCTCCTTGCGAGGGTTCGACGCTTGAAGGATGGCCATGTGGCAGTCAGTTACTCAGTGACTGTTCGGTCGATCGGTCGGTTGTTCGGTCGGTTGTTCGGTCGGCGACATCGTTTCTACTGCAGTAAACTGCTGATTTATTAATCGCCTGCATACATGGACTCTGGCGAATGTACGGCCTAGTGATTACGCCGTCTGGCTGAGAAGGAACGAGGAAGAGAGAGGGTGATAGACAGACAGATATACAGAGAGACAACAGAGGGAAGGGCAGTGACAGCAGAGAGGCCTTGGTATACCTGATTGGATAAAAACTACGAGGGAGGGAGATGAAGAGGGAGGGAAGGAGAAAGACGTTGACAGACAGACAAAAGACAAGAAAGGAAGAAGAGAGTGAAAATGAGAGAAGCAGCTGGGAAGAGGAATAGATGGAAACAACTGAACAGAAAGACGGCGCCAAGGAGGACAAAAGTAAATGCTAAGAATATCGATGATGTCATTACTAAGCCACTGTATAGACTACGTTAAATGCAGCTTTTTGAATAACCATAACTATTAATTTAATTTTCGTCTGATAAATCATTGTGTAAATATTGTTGAATGTCTAAGCAGTATATTGGGTAACGATTTCTACTGATTTGAGGGTATTATGAATTATATGGCTAATTAATTAGGAGAACGCCTGATGTGAGACAGTGAGAGAGAGAGTCAAGTGTGAATGCATTTATGATCCACTTTCGGTGTGATTAACTTTTAGTAAGCGATCATTTTCGTTCCGCTTCGATCTGCTTACTGGGAACTGAGAATTGCTGTAAACGGGTCTCCTCAAATTTGTCTTCCTCTCTATGTTTTTACTATCATTGTCGTAACTATATCTGGCAGTATTATTCTCATCAGGGCTTGGCCAGATTATCAGCGTCGTCATCATCACCGTTATTATCATCGTAGTCGTCAGTTTCTTCATCATCACCACCAACAATAGCAACACTACCACCGTAGCCATTTTTACTACATGCAGGTGGCTGGAATGGCAGGGCATGGATGTTACGCTTAACCTCATTTATTAAATTTTTATTATTATTAATTATTATTATTATTTATATTATTTATTATAATTATCATTATACTATTATTGTAATCATCGTCAACAACAGCATCATCGTCATTATTAGTGATCATTTTTATTTGTTACTGATTTTTCGTGCAAGACGTAGCGAAAATGACAGATCAACTTAGACAAAATAAAATTAAGATTACTTACATCTGACTGACAATAGTAATGTAATTTGCTAATTGACAATAATTAACCTTGCAGTAATCACACGGGATCGTTTAAATAAGTACGTATATTTTTTAATGATCCCTTTGCAAACGATGCACAATGGGAAACAAAATTTTATGGGTTTTTATTAAATCCAATTGGTTTCGCGTTTAACTTCTTTGTCAGTTTTTAAGCCTGCATTCTACCAAATGTAAAAATTTCATATCATTGTATTACGAATGTGCATTAGATCATAAAGTAAATTATTTGATTAATTATTGCAATGTATTACCGATGTTTTGTCATAGGCGGAGACTTAGAGGGGACAGAAGGGGCGGTGCCATCCTAAATTTTAGGTGGAGGGATGGGCTGCTTATAACCCCCAATGTTTCATAAATATTTCCCACATATTATGAAATTCTATGTGTTTTCCTGTGATTATCTTTTCTGCTTCATCCACGTTTGGAAATTCATTTTGTTTCGACTGTTCCTCCCAAATCCGATTTTTTTCGATCTGACCTCCCCTTCCCGACCCAGGACCAAGTCTCCGCCTATGTGTGTAGCATTATACTGTGCCTGATGCTCAGACCAAAGGGCTCCTATGAATGCAGCAGCCATTATTTCTTGATATTATTCAGAATGACAGCTTTGACTTCAGCAAATGTGGATAAAATGCGATAAAGTTTGATTTTCTGTTTTGTAAAGACTGGAACTCTTTCTTGTTCACAGATTATACACGCGTTTATTTGTCTTCTGTTTTGCTTTTTGTATACTTTAGTCGTAAAATAGCAACGTTCACTTTTAAGCTCTGTTTTCTTCTAACCCGCTACGAACCGTTGAGGCCTAGCCCATTGAGTCGAGGCCTAAGCCCCAAGACGTGAGTCTTCAATCTGCGTAAGATGCACGGGAAACCTTACAAAAGCCAAGACAATAAATCACTAGGCGCATAAAACAAAATCAAAGAATCCAAGATTACAAGGAATGACACGAAGAACAGTACCACGAAGCCAAGGCTAAAAGGCCACGAAGTCAATGCCAAAAGCCACGCAGCCAAGGTCAAAGGCCATATAATCAAGGCTAAAGATCACGAGGCCAATACCAAAGGCCACAAATCCCAGAGGCGAAAATCACCGAACGAGAACCAAAACTCAAAAAGACAAGGTCGTGACTGAGTTGCATTTTTATATGGATCTATTTCCGATGTAAAATTTACACATTTATATAATTGTACGATATGGAAACTTTGGAACAACTGCTCCCCCCCCCACCCCCTCCCCCCCCCCCAAGAAAGTGTTGGTTGGATGGTGAGATTTCATTGAGAGAAGGCCTATCAAAGGGAAGGTAGGGGAGATGGAGGAAGTTGCTACTATGACTTCGGGGAGGATAGAAGCACACTCTTTGCACACTCGACCACACGATATATATATATATATATATATATATATATATCATCGATGAGTCTGAGTAATTGTGCATGGAGGACTTGCCCTTAAAGCAGGATCAGTATCAGCGGAGGCGATTCGAACCCCTACTCTTTACATTACAAGTTGAATGCTCCATGCATTCGGCTAGCCCCTCCCCATGGGCAACTGTTGGTTGCAGAAAGACGTTGGATATTAGTGTAGTTCAGACAGAACAGGTCTCGGTGACTCATCATCTACAGCTGCTTACCATTAGGCCTATACGGATGCTCATTACGAGGGCAAAACTATTTATTTTCGTATGACAACTGATTACAGGAATCAATTCGTTAATGCGAGTGTAATCAAAGCCAAAATATTTAAGTGGCAATCTGCCTCACTAAACTATCAACAAATCAAAACTTAGAAATTCGATTTACCATTTATATTGTTGAACGTATCAGCCAATAATTTCGTGCGCAAGTCATACTTGACGTATGCACATTTTCCATGTAATTTACGTATTCTGCGCCACACAATGACAGACTACTTCTTTTGTAATGGATACGGATCCATGACAAAGATCCATGACGGAACCACGACAAAGCCAGCAGAAGAAGATGAAGAGAGTATAGTCACTCAAGCAAGCCGTAACTAAGAATTATTATTGTCGGTCACTTCAGTTTTCATAGCTTCGGCAAATTGGGGCGGATGGAGATTGGAGAGCCTCCTCTAATCTATCATATCTCACAGCATCGTCTTATCAATGACAGTGTACGGTCAGCCTGTTCTTCTCATAGCAGCTGAGTTATCTAAATGTACTAGTGCAGCGGAAACCTGGAAGTATACATGCATTATTACCCTATGGTTGGCTTTGAACCAACCACGAGCTCTCGGCTGGCAGTCCAACACGCTGGTTCCAGGAGAAGGGCATACCCATGAAAACTAGAAGATAATTTGCATTTGATACATGCCACGGGTCCGGCGCTGTGGCTAGTATGCCGTCGGGCACACGGATCTTTAAACAGCAAGACTCTGTTAGTACTTGGAATGCCAGGGTAGACATATACCTGATGCCAACTCAGAATCTAACCTTACGGGTCAGCAAGTCTGTAGACCGATCTGATTGGTAGCAGTGTGTCGAGTCTCTGTGTATACTTTGGTTGGGTTTGGAATAAAGCGGCAAGATAAATCGATCTAAAGACAGGATTTTCTGAATGACTTCTACACTCCAAAGACAAACGTATTGCATCCACCAAATTCTAGCATCATGGTCAGAAGAATTGAGATTGTTTCTTCTATATGTGGATATAACTGGTAGGAGTGGGAGACCACTCACTTGTAGGCCTACCTCTAATCATCAGCTAAGACCGCAGGTTCCAGGATAAACGCATCCTTCCCTCACTGCAATCACTGCATTGGTTTCCAATCACATAATCACATGTACAATGTATGCACAGCTCTTCAAAGAACTACTTTTCCTAATCGCTTCCTTGTTATCGTATACCAGATGATTGGATTCTGTGCTGCGCCTAAAATCGTGTCTTTATTAGCACAAAGAGAGAAGTTCACATGTCAAATGTGCAATTGACATTGTCAAATGTGCAATTGACATTGTCGAGTGTGCAATTGACATTGTCAAATGTGCAATTGACATTGTTGAGTGTGCAATTGACATTTTCAAATGTGCACTTTGACATTGTCAAATGTGCATCTGACAAAAGAAGGCTGTTTTTGGTTAGTCAAAGTTTAACAACACTGTGTTATAGCAAAGATTCTTAACATTGCCCTCCTCCTCCATCCAGGCTTGGGACTGGCATTGTCAGCGTGCAAACAATGGAAGAGTTTCCAGCGCAGTTTCACTAGACGACATTGACTGCGAGACAGAAGCCACTAAGCAACAATTAACCGCGTGTAACAAAGAACCGCGCACCACAAGACCAGCTGCTGCTACCCGTTCAGATCGATCAGCAGCACTTAGCTAAGCCCGATTCACTTCCAATTTAAATGTCACAAGACACGCACTTAAAGCCAGCCTCGGTTCATCAGCTTATGTACGTGTTGGAAGTCATCCATCTCTGTCGGTGGCTGACTCCTCGCGTGCGTCCATTCTTATCGGCGAGATTTTACAAAGATAGAAATCACTTGACGCGCGGCCAGACGATATGGCCAGACTGTAGACCGTTGCAAGATGTCTGAAGACGAGATTAATGGGACCCTGTAATCAGACTGAATATTCATTTATCACTATTATACGATAATAAGTATGCACCGGTGTAGCCATTTCAAATTACCCCCCATTCACCTTACCCCCAGGTAACTTGGGGGTAACTTGAAATCGATTTCAAGTGACCCCGGGGTAACTTGCAGGCGATTTCAAGTTACCCCTTACGATTTCAGATTACCCGCAGGCTACCCCCGGTAACTTGAAATTGATTTCAAGTTACCCCCCGTAACTCACTACTCCACTGCCTTGCAGTTCAGCAGTGTCAGTCCCAAGCCTGGAAAAAGTAGCAGGGTTCTGCGGCATGCTTGTGGGCCTCCCAGGTAGAGCCACATCTTGCAGTAGAAACGACACGTGAAAAGCTCAAACTCATTGTCGTGGCAGGTTGGTCGGGAGATAAGAGGGCCATGTACCCATCTGTGAAGGGTCGTGGTGAAAGCCGAAAGGAAGCCAAGACTCAAAAGTCTCAAATCTTAACCACCAAAACCAAGGCAAAAGTTGGATACTGGAATGTAAAAACATTATGATACAGGGAAGTTGGCGCAGGTGGTGAGAGAGATGCAAGAATACAAACTTGAAATATTGGGGCAGAGTGAGATGCGATGGACTTACAGTGGCAATATTGTGTCTGAAGGAATAAGCATCTACTACTCAGATGGAGCCAAGCATGAAAGAGGAGTGGGCATAATGGTTGGGCAAAAATGATATCAGCTAATTGGATGGGAACTAGTAAGTGAAAGAATAATTACCATCAGACCACAAATAGGGCATAACACCACTTTGAACTTGCAGCATTTGCTAAGTCTTCTTGTTACTTTTGATGAGTTAAGTAGATGATTGAATTATCAAGTCAAAAGTTACATCCATAGTTGTTGTATATTTATGTTGTAATTACACTAATTTCTTCATCAGTTAGGCTACATCTTTATGATCTTATGTTTGTATGTAACAATGTGATGCATTTTGATCACGTGTAGCCTATTACTGGTTTCACAGATTTTGCATTTCTTTGACTTTTATATATTTTTCACACGTTAAAACTAGCCTTCCGTCTTTATGTGTTACGTGTTTCATCAAACAGACTGGTTATCATTAGTTGAATGCATAACAATTAACATTTTGACTCATTCAGAGAGGGGGTAGTGTGAACACGGAGGGGGTAGTCTGAAATCGATTTCAGATTATCCCTGGGGGTAACCTGAAATGGGGTAAACTTTAAGTCTTTACACCGGCATATGCCATTTGCATTGAAATCGTGTATATGTAGCAAAACAATATATATTAATTCTATTCGTTATTTGAGTAGTCTTTGTAGATGATAATTTTAATTATGGCGACAATGAACAGTTGAACACTTGAATAACTGCCGGGTGTCTATATAGTCTGGTAATAATATATAATAGATTTACCCAAACATCGATGAGTCCAGAGGCAGCGTTCTTGTTTGACAGGTGGGTGGGAACCCCTCGAGAGTGGTAGAAAATGTTAGGGGATACATGTATAACGTGTTCCCTCTCTGTGAAAGGTGGGGGAGGACTTGTCCCCCTCAACCTCAACCCCCGGATCGCCGCTCCTTATAGTGTCATTATATGCTGCCATCTACATACAGATAACTCAAAACAGCAGCTTTATCTGGCTGCATAATTTCATTTTGAGATTAGGGAAGGGGGCCGTAGGGTAATGGGAAACACACTTGGACGCAGAGCTGAGGAAAAGAATTCGACACTCGGTATCCCCGCAAGGCTAATTTGTTTCCTTCTTTCGCTAGGCGGCGGCGTTTGTTAAAAATGAGATGTATAACGTAATAAGCGCCATGCGTGGCGGCGTTAATTTCGACTTTTGTAATAATTTGTCATCATTCGTTCGTATTGTACTTGTAATGATACTGCAGTTTGTCAGTTTGAAATTAAACGGAAATTATTAGGGAACAATGACAGTGAGGCTGCATTAGTTTAAAAAGGTCGCTACATTATATCCTAGTTACTTCTATGGTTGCAGAAATATACTGTAATGTAAATCTTTAAAAAAATGTCAGCGCCCAAAAAGGCCACGTCAGGGAGACCAGCTTATTCGCCGGCGCTAGTGTTGGTAACAGCCTATACTTGTCTATGACTAATACGTACTACAGACTAAGGCTATAGACGATCATTAGACCCACGCTACATGACAATAAACCATGAAGTACAGGCCAATAGAGGTCGTACCCTGCACTAGGAGAAATGGTCATCAGCGCTTTTAACAAGAGCTAAGTAAAATGTCGCAACAACATCGTAAAATTTGTCTGAGACTTGAATCTGCAAAAGGGTATGATTAGACACACATGCAACACAAGGTGAGACCCGGATTCATTGACATTGAGAGACGCAGAATCACAATAACATTCATATTATCGTCTGTCATAAATTCCTAATTCTTCAATGCAGCGCAATAATTTCATGTACGTGAACAATGTACATGAACGATAGATCAGAAGATACCTGTCAACTATAATAGATAAATTATCTATAGAGCAGACTCAGCTAGCCTTTGACGTCAGCAATCCAACGCATCTCACATCTTTTCTTATTCTCCAAGTGCATCGATGACAGTAATAAACCACGCAGGCATGCACGCACGCACGCACGCATATATCCATGCATTCATAAAGGCAAACATATACAAATGAGCACACGTACACACAAACATACATAGTATTACATACACGCCAAGAAAAATATGCATTGGACTGGAAAGTCCCTTTGTAACGTCATGTCACTAGTTTTGGGCGATAATGGGAACATGAATTTTCACATCTAGTTGACATAACAAGCTGATTCGTTAACTTTTAGTAATGAAGGAAAATTGACGAATAACTATGTAAGCAGAATGGAAAAAATATTTTGGAGGGCTTAATACATTATATTTTAAAATAGAAGCACAATTTAAAATGGGGGCGACATCTCTGTTTAATAGTGAGACGCTTAAGCCCCTACACGGAAATTTTGCGAGTGACCATTCCTCTAATATAGATTCCTTGCATAGGCCTATGTGCTGCAAGTGCATGTGTGCACGGCGTTGCACGCATGTAGGCCCTACATAGGGCCTACGGACTTATGTGAATATACACACGTACGTACATAGCTTGCATACATAAATAGGCTCGCATGCATACAAACATAGATATATAGATCTTGATCTCCACATTTCTATAGCGCCACATGTTACCCAAGCGCAGGGCACATCGAACACGAGCGCTATATAAATACCTAAATAATTACGTGCGAGTAATACAGACATATAATTATACGCGCATCCATCCACACAGATTATGCGTTCACTCTTGATGTCTCTTATGACTTAAACATATTAAGCATTATGTTGGCGCTTTCCAGCCTTGCTTTGCCTAACATCAAATTTAATGACTGATGGAACTTAGTCAATGAAAGAAGACGGACGAACTCCTTTCTCTCATTCTATGAATTCGACTTTGAAAAGGGTCGACATTGATCTTATCTGGTATCCCGCTGTTTTCGCCATCAAGAGACACAGGAAGTGACAGGCAGCGACTGACATGGGGGACCTAGACAGACCTATGCAGCTGTAGAACTATAATAACTCTCCTTAAATTGATGCTTGCATTAAAGCACACAACATATGCTTTGTATGGATATTCACATCCCGTGTTTTAGAGACCTTTCACACGTGTACATGGCTGTACAGAGCGTATTTATGCGTAGTGAGAGATAGAGAAAGGAGAGGGGGAAAAGAGAGGGAAGTGAGACAGAGACACAGATAGAGAGACAGACAGAAAGACAGAGAGAGAGGGGGAGAGAGACAGCGACTGAAACAGAGAGGTAGAGAGAGACGGAGAGAGACAGACAGACAGAGAGACAGATAGCTATATACAGCTATATCAGAGATTTATAGAATCCGAGATTTATTGACAGTTGCCGCTTACAATAGCCGTTGTCTCTGGGCTCGTCACCATGAAAAGAGAGGATCAGACTGAAGCATAAAAAGACACAGGCACATACAAAAGTGCAGAAGAAGATAAATAGACTAAGACAAATAGATGGATGGATGGATGGATGGATGGATGGATGGATAGATGGGTGGATAGATAGATAGATAGATAGATAGATAGATAGATAGATAGATAGATAGATAGATAGATAGATAGATAGATAGATAGATAGATAGACAGATAGATAGATAGATAGATAGATAGATAGACAGACAGACAGATAGATAGATAGATAGATAGATAGATAGATAGATAGATAGATAGATTGATTGATTGATTGATTGATTGATTGATTGATTGATAGATTGATAAGGTATGTATATATGTAAGTAAGTAAGTAAGCAAGTAAGTCTTAGCCCACGGTATCGATCTTGTTAACTGCTAAAATATTCCGTTTGTAAGCCACTACCAGTGTTCCATTGTCTGGTATTCCAAATCATGCTGACCTGTTCCTTCCTAGTTACTAGCAACTGAGGCGTTTAAACTATTTTATAGGGAATCGGTGTCGTCCACACTGTTTACGACTATGACGCATGTGCTTGTATTGTAATTCGCTATAGGTCTGGTTCCCTGCAGCTCGACTGTCCTCTGTGCAATCTGTCCTAAATGCTGATTGCTTGCGTTTCCTCGAAACTCACATATCTCCACTGCCATGATCAGTGATCCACATTGGCTCCCGGATATGTCTTGAAATCAAATATAAGGTCCTGGTACTGGTTGCCAAGTCTCAGCAGGGGTTAGACTTGCGCATAACAATCTCTGCGACTTGATGTGTAAGCTACTCTGTGCTCGTTCCCATCACCTTCTTCACACTGCCAATTTTTTTACCCCTCTCCTCCTTGTCCGCATTTGTCCGCATTCCACTGACCCCCACCCCGACTTAGCGGACGTCCGCATCACATATGTATCAGGCAAAAATGCAATTACTGATAATTGTTTTGCAGCATCGCTTTTTAATAGACATTTATTGACAAAGAATGAGATTGAATAAAAGCTAGGTAAAAAACTTAAATGTATTAAGCATTTATTTGCATGTAATCTTGGTGTGTCGTTCTCTCAAATGTGAAGTTTAACCTAAAGCTACTAAAAAACAACTAAGAATTTGACGTAACTACCATTAGATGTGATTTTGGCATTAGTTTAGCATGGTCACATACGGACGTCCACACAGTCCATGACCCCCTCCCCATGTCCGCATTTGTTCGCTTTCCCGTGACTCCCCCTTCTCCTCGTTGAGGACGTCCTTTTTGGACGACCCCTAAAATCACCGACCGACTTGATCTTCGTGCACATCGGTCACGAAGTTCCTATAGTCCCAGCATCGGGCTTTTGCCGTACGTATATCCATCACCACGGAATGACCTTCAATTGGAGTCCGTAGTACGGGAGTATGGGATCAATGTGGGAATTTCATCTGAACCTCCGAGTTGCTTACAAAAATTGCTCTTCATGGGGCTATTACGCTGAGAGCGCTTCTGAATAGCCAGCTGCGACAGATACTTCAACAAAATTCCAGATCCCTATATTTCTCTCGACCTTATAACTGCATACGTGCATTCGCACATTCACTGTAAATTCTCCTGTCCGCAACTTAGGAGTAATTTGTTTTACCAAAACTTTAGCTTCTCCGATCACACCACCCGATCTTGTTTCATGCATATTCGTGACGTTAACAGAATCCGCCCTATACTCGACTTCAGAGCAGCGTTTACTATCTAATCGCTACATCTATAGTTCTTGCGTAATGTGTCTGCTGCAATTCTCTTCTCCTCAACATAGACACCACCCAAATAGACTGCCTACAAACCATTCAGAATGGTCTCGCCCGTGCTGTCACCAACTCCAGTTACACCATCACATCCATCCTATCCTGAAATCACTCCTGTGGCTCAAACTACCTGAACAAATTGAATATAAAGTCATATCGCTCACATTCAACACACTCCAGTCCTCCAAATTATTTACGGTTCAACCACTTCATTCAACTGGTTCCTTCCCCATCCCTTTACTCCTCTACATTTGCGTTCCTAGTTCATCACTAAAATTTGTAAATCGCTCCATTTCCGCTGCTTCCCTCCAGTATTCCAACAGCAATGTGATTGTCACGCGCGAAACTCTGGACGATGGCGCTTATAAAAGTCATCGACCGACAGCGGAGGCGAGGGAGAACTACGTATGAAGTTGTCTACCTGAAACCTGAGATGGGAGACATCAATGGGTTTCGCCGGAGGCCGACGGCCTCAATACAGACGGCGAGAAATATACAAAGAGCAACGGAGTGTCAAGCAACGAAACCCGACACCTCGAGGCAGACGTTAGAGCCGCCTGCCCCTACCATCTCTGCGACCCACGGACCTGAAATTCATGAACCAGCTGAAGATCTGGTCTGGACCGGCTTGTTGACACTAATCAAGAATAAGGGACAATTCCGATACGAACGGCGCAAACCTATTAGGCGGTATAACTAAAATGATGTAACGCAAGCCCTGGGACCTATTGCCTGTATATGACACCTAGCAAGGCCCAGCCATGACAGCCGCTAGTCAAACATTAACTGTACTCCCCTAGTGATTGACGTTATGCTAAGGACATCAAGATCCGACCAACCCGCTTTAGGAATAGTTTCAGCAGATGATTTGTCGTCCAATAGAGATACGAGTTTTGCGCTTGGGATGGCGAAGGAAATCGCCTCTAGAAGGGTTCATATAGTGTAGCAAGCGAAGGAACAGGGACTTGTTTCGGAAATGGGGGAGACGTTAGGTTGTTCTGACGATAAGGGTAATCAACGTAGTTGGGAAACCCCGTCTCCAACGTAAACCAGGGAAACATTTCTAAAAGGACACTAATAGCTCTAGTAAATGTTGATAGGATGAGTGGTATATATATATATATATATATATATATATATAATTAAATATACATATTAAAACCATCAAGTGTGTCGTGTTGCTGAGCTAGGTGATTGAGGAAAGAACCGGCGGTAATCTCGTCGTCTAGAAGAAGAAGCTGGCGAGAGTGAAACCCGCGACAGTGATCTACCCTACGAATTCACCAAAACCTCAACTCTTGCTATCTCGTCTCCCACAGGACTTTCGCTCAAAAATAATCCTATCTAGATTCCATCTACATGTTATTGAATTAGCAGATCGATAGTAGTAAACCTACGTAATATTAGAAATAGTCGATGTAGGCACCACATCGCAAAACTTCCCCTATTAGGCTATAGTGGACGACTGCATGATTGAACTCGAGATTGTAATCATTTCCTGGCGATGTCAGCTTTCACCGTTACCCGAAGGAAGATCATTAAGGATTTGACCAACCATGTCATAGAATGCATGACGATAATGCTAAAAGACATTTGCTATAGTTTTAGCGGCTAGAAACTTAGACTAGATTTCACCAGGATATAAAGCATTTCATATTAGGCCAATGTCATTTGCAAAGTCACCAAGCCTAACAACAAAGGGCTATACTAAGAGTGAGATTAGCAGCTTTGAAATAATGTTATTTCTAACAAGCCAGCTCACTACGATATTAACGAGATCATTCACTAGATGACGCTACTTGCACGACATTCATTTGTCAACGATTCGTTCAGTAAGTTAGTAACCCGGTAGCCGAATCTTCACAAGAATTTAAACCAACATATTGAACATAATATAGGCCTAACTAAGCATAACACTTCTCAGTCGTTCCGTATTTGCATAGTCTGTGTAAGAACAACTGCAAGTCAGCCAAAATAAAGCTTGAAAAAGGAATGAATGTAGTCTACACGATCTTCTGAACCACTATAAAACATGTGTGATGTTTTCAAGCCGTGCCTTTGACCACCGAGACAACAGTAACATCCAAGCCATCTCAATAGGTTCACAACTCTTACGCATAAAAATTTAGGCACTAATAATCCTTTCCGCTTCTTAAATAATTAACAAATACATAATTATGACGCCTTCTTTGTCGCTAATTCAAGAACTAGACCTAACAAGACGATGATAATAATAAAAATAATATTGCTTCAACTAACAATACTAATAATACTATTGATGATTTTATTGTTGTTGTTGCTGCTGCTGTTGTCGTTGTTGTTAATGATGTTAATGATGATAATGAAGATGATGATAATGAAGATGATGATGATGTTGACGACGACTACGACGATGACGACGAAGCTGACGATGACGACGACGATGATGATGTTGTTGTTGTTGATGATGATGATGATGATGATGTTGTTGTTGATGATGATGATGATGATGATGATGATGTTGATGATGATGATGTCGATGATGATGACGACGATGATGATGTTGTTGTTGTTGATGATGATGATGATGATGATAATGATGTTGTTGTTGATGATGATGATGATGATGTTGATGATGATGATGTCGATGATGATGACGATGATGACGATGGTGGTGGTGATGATGATGATGATGATGATGATGATGATGATAATAATAATAATAATATCAAACGAAGTGATGATGATTGTTGATTTTTTAACGACACCGTTCCATAGCGACGACGATTTAGCGTCGCCCTCCTCCTTTCTTCAGGCTTGGGACTGACACTGTCCGAAAACGTTAATATTAATAATGGTAGGGCAAATGTGCCTTCAGCGACGAGCGAGTTGCCGTTCCAGAAAATCATTACATCTCCGGATAGGCTATTGTTTAGATCGCCTGAGGGATTATTAATACCTCAGGCAAAAAAGTCCACCCTATTCAGATTCCTGCGGACTACGATCTATTGTGGAGGGCACTCGCCAAGACGGATATAACATGTAGGCCTATATATCCTCAGCTCGAAGAAACCGCCTAATAATCTCGGTTGCTCGCTCAGTAGGCTTAATGTGATGTGCCTCTTAATTATTGGAAACCGGACTCTGACATCCCGCGTACTATCCTTTGGACAACCTCTCTGATTCGATGCGGCGCTGTGAATATAAGCTAGTGCCCTGCACTTGGCTTTCAATTGGCGCTATAGAAGTTAAAAAATTGAAGATTACGATTACGAAAATATTGTATCGATCATTCGCAATATGGCGCACGCCACGTGACCGGCAAAGGAAAATGACAAACAGAGAAAGAAGGAGAAGTTGAAGGTTGAAGAAGAGAGAGAAAGAGGACACGGGGTGGAAGTTGGAGGAAAATGGAAAGGGGATAGATAGGGTAAGGGATTGCAGGGATGAGGGAGGAGAGGGCATGAGTAGGAGGGGAAGGTGAGCTGGACTATGTACTTGGTTGGGATGAAAGGGAGAATTAGGGATGAGAACAGGAAGGAAGCAGGAATGTGATGGATGCAGTGGATGGCAGGGCAAGGAGAAGCAGAGCCGTACCGAGCTATAGGCCTAATTGCGCCTTGTGCCTAGCTAATTGGAACTGAATTACGATATAGGCCTACTTTCCTAGGATGGGCAAACATCTATTAATAATAACAGAGTTCGGTGGCTTCATTTTTTGATAAGCACTGAATGTGTAAGCTATAATATTTGTGTGATGTCAGAAGGATCTACTTATTTTAAAGCCCATGGAACATAATGTGTCCAGCGTTATATAAAAATAATTAGGTCAGGTCATTCATGGTCAGAGTTCGGCGTGCTCTCTTCTGATGCAACCGAGTAGATAGCGTACATCAAACTCCAAATGAGTGGGCGCAGTGGGCGGAGCTTAGTATTAGATACGCCATCTCCCAGGGATTTGGAAAATATTTCCGGTTGAAACCGGTTGTGATGCGACCGCCGTTGTTTTGTAGTGGCTTGACCTTTCGGTGTTTTTCCGAAGCGGAGAGCTATGAGTGGGTAGCCTACGCGCTGCAAAGTAAACACGTTGATCGGCCAATGCCTATCAGCTGATTATTGGCTTACAGGTCTGAAAGTTTCCGTGCTGGATGAGTCGGGACATCGCCATGAAGCGGCTTCTCTCACAGAAATCGGGCGATGAGACGTCACACATGCTTTAGAACGTACACGCACGTCCTAGAAGTCGCATCACAAGGTTGCCAAACGCACTGAGAGAATCGGTCTTCCATCATTTTGCAGCCGATGCGCGTTTTTGTCTTCTGTCGAGAATTCTGCAGGGAAAGGCTGATCTGACATAAAATGAGGTTGTCCGTGTGTTACCTGGCCCGGTCGGTCGTCAGGCAAAGTAGTACGTTGGCAACGCGGTTATCGTCAGCGGAGGAGATCAATAAGTTTTCCCAGTACAACCCTACCGTCCTGACTCTTAAACGTCTCATCGATTTCGGTGAGTGTTCAGTCACAGACTGCAATGCCCAGAAATGACGCTGTCAAGTGTTTGGCGGTCGGAATTCGGGTTTTTGGCACGTAAATGTAAATTATGTGGCATATTTTTATTATCGGGGTTTTTATATATGGCATAAACTCTGCCCTTAGATTGGTTCACCTTAAATCAGTGGTTCCCAACCTTTGTTGACTTAGAGCCACTTTTATTTAGTTAGAGGACATGATGGGCCACAAGGTTAAAAATAATTATTTTTCGATTTTTTACAGATTTTTATTTTAGAATAGAATAAAATTACACACGGTTTAAATAATGATTTTAGATTAGTAAAAAACGTAAAAAATGTAATAATTTATAATAGAAATTAATAATTCTGTCAAATATTCATATTTTTCAAGTATATTGTTTTATATTTTTGATAAGTCGAGGGCCACTTTTTGAGGGCTGGCAGGCCACTTTTGGCCCGGGTGTGTGTGTGTGTGTCTGTGTGTAATAAGTTTATTTAACGACGCATCCATGACAAGGATGATATGCGGGCCACAGGTTGGGAATCGCTGCCTTAAATAGACAACGACTGCATATGACAAGAGGGAAGTGTTTGATATGACGTCCTTGCAATTTGTTAACTTTCCATAAAATTTGCGTCGTGAGGTTTGGTTAGGTCAGGTTGGGCCTTGCGAGTGATATCAAGGGTCAGGTTAAGCATTTTGAGTCTTAGTTGGGTTAGGGTTAGTGTTGTCATAAGATGTAGTTGCAAGACTTCAATTTCACCAAGAAATTCTTTTCATAAATCCAGCTTCAATGCAGTAAAGAAATTTTTCATCAAACCAACTGCCATTTGGACAATTCTTTCCACCAATCCAACTTCTGCATGATCACAATTCTTTTCATCTACCCAGCCTGAAATCATAATTCGACATATGGATCATCTGCTCTAAGACACATTTGTCACCTAATTTATCTTTAGACAAGAAACTAAATTCTTAGGTTATCAGAAATTATCACCATAGACTTTTAGATATGGTCTGTATTTAACTATCATCGATAGTGAACCATGTATAAAATGTTGCACACTCAAAATTACGTGTGCATGCTATGTCCAAAAATTGGAAGGAAAATTGGTCACAATTATGTATATATTGGATAAATACCTACATATAATGTCCAAGCTCCAATAGATGTAATGTAATCAAGCATTTATATGTAACGATCGACGGTGCTGAGCAATTGTATGTGAAGGACTTGCTCACGGTGCATACACAGTAAATACTTTAGGGGAGGGTCGAACCCGAGTTCGACTTGTTTAAAGCGAGCGCTCCAGCCAAAATGGATTCTGTGTGGCTCTAATATTATAGCCATATGTTGTGTAGAAATGGTCATCAGGAATTGTGAAATTTAGACCACCACGTAATGGGATTTGTACAAATTTCCCTTGATCTTCACGAACCTTGAATCGCTGCTGCACTGGAAGCAGATGCGCACGTATTGGTGGTTCTTTCAAAGTTGTGCTTTGGTAGATTTCAAAGTCAATTTGTTTTTCACTAGACTTCCTGAGTTGAAATCTGGTTTATTCTGGAAAACTTTCCCTCAAGTGGTGAAATGAAGCTGTCAATTCATTAACCATTCATACATGTGGCCTATGTGGAAAGGTTGTTCCAGTGATTTGAAAAGTTTGTAGGGGCCTACTGGCATTGTACTTGTATACATGGCTGGTATATTGATCTGAATTTGGACCCAATGTTTTTATTATTATTATTATTATCGTTATATTAGTTGTTGTTGGTGCTGTTGTTTATTATTTTTATTATTATTGATATTTATTATCATTATTGCTTGTATTATTATCAGGATGATGATGGAGATGATGATGATGATGATGAAGATGACAAAAGGTATCTTTATTGGAATAAACTATGACATATGCAGTTGTACTCAGATGGAGGGAAAGGATTCGTCATCCAATGAGAGGTTTATAATTGAAGTTTTTGATGAACTTTATTATGTATGCAATATGTTTTTTTCAAAAGCATAAGCAGTCTTCTATGCTCTGTTATGCTACAATTGAATATTTTATTTTATGTATCTGAATGAATTTACTCTCTACAATATAGTTAGGACAAGGCTTGTATTGACAATTTTTTCCCTTTTCGGTTTAACCATTGACACAATGCATGTTATGTGACTGAGTCAAATCACTTTATTATGTTTTGTTGGTCAACAATGATTGAGCTGAATCAGACTGTGAAATATTAGATTTATTTATTTCTATACTGAAATTTGATACCGCCCTTCTTCCAACATTTTTTGCTCAGAAGTGCACACGCCTTGACGGCACAATTGCATTTGTACTTCAGAGCAATTGTGCGCAAAGAACTTGTTCAAAGTCCCTACACGGTGACCGATGCCTCGGATGAGGGTCGAACCCACTCGCTCAGCGCACGCTGAATGTTACGGGTTGACCACTCTAACCGTTCGGCCACCGTGTATACGACGGGCATAGCAGTTAATGCTTTCAAGACCAAGACCTTAAATCTCATGACCAGGACCAAGACTAAAATATTACAATCGTATCCAGACTTGTAATCGTTACTAAAATAATCTGCCTAGTCGGACATCCCATTATTTTATTCAAAACGTAATTCTTTTATTTTTTCCAAGGGAAACAGCTGTAAATGCAGACTACAGATCATTCCAAATTTGCACTTACATGCATGTTATTTCAAATGCCTATTGCATTTAATAATCAATTCACTTTGAATTTTGCAGCCTCATACAAATTCCGTTGTGTGAATATTTATGTGTTCTACAGGTGCTACAGTCACTGATGGCACGCACATTAGCTTTTCAAGCATTGGATGTAAATCTACAAATGACAAGTGTTTTTTTAAATCCTTCCTTGGCTCATCAGACCCATCTGGCTTCTGATTCAAAGGCATGGCTGTACTTCCAGATACAGCATAACTGTTGTTGTTGCCGATTTGGTTTCCATCGGTAGCTATTTGTTCGCAAACAAGCTAGGCAGTTTTTGTGGTGGTGGTGATTTATTAGTTTGTATCTGCTTCATCCCTGAATTCCTTTATTTTTGCTTTTCAGCTGGAATCTTGTCCAGTTCACAAACCACATGTCCTGGAATGAAAATGTATCGAATTTTATAATTTTTTGATTAAAATGTATGGATATCATATTGCATTTATATGAACAATATATAGGTTTGGATACAATGCTTGTAAAGTCCTTAGAAGTAGAAGGGTATAAAGATATGTGCCGTTTTTTATTTATCAGTTAATTAAAATTGAGTGTGCAAGCCTGTTCGTGTTTTGTCTGAATGTCCAATAGGTTCTTTGCAAATGGCAAAATCACAACTGCATTCACTGCAGAAAATTGTAGAAATGCCTATATTCAACCTGCTTCTTGTTGAGACTTAGCCACATGTCAGAGCTAGCAAGTTATTTAACATTTTTCTGATCTAAATACAGTTTGATCAGTTACTGAAAACTAGCGAGGCTTGCGTTTCTTCGGGTGTGCACTTCATTTCAGGTATTTTTGTAAGGAAGAATTTATTACAGTGATATTACTGTTGCTATAATTGTAGTCAAGTGTTGTTTTGTAAGGCTGTTGGATGGCTCTTCAGCAACACTATAATTATCTCAACACTTGAATACATAATGCTTCAATAACTGCGCCATGGCTTTTTGAAGTGATCTCAAGGAATAAAGATTACCCTGTAAGAACAGAATAAAATTATCTGAACAAACCAACATCATCATGACGATCATTAGCAGTGTTATTATTTTTCACTTATAACCACATCACTTTATAATCGTGTTCTAGAAGTCAGAGGTGTGTGGTGCGAGAGTGTAGTGGTTGGTGTGTCAGGGTTCAATTCGCTTTGAGATCTCTGTTCGACTTGTGCCCCATACTACCCATAGCAGACTCAGCTAGAAATAAGTGCACCGACAGTACTGTGTCATATGCCTTAGTATGCCTAGGCAGTACTCTGTCATATGCCTAGGCAGTACTCTGTCATATGCCCTCCTATGCATAGGCAGTACCCTGTCATATGCCCTCGTATACCTAGACAGTACTCTGTCATATGCCCTCCTATGCCTACCTAGGCTGTACTCTGTCACATAGCCTCGTATGCCTAGGCAGTACTCTTTCATAATGCTGTCCTATGCCAAGGCTAAGAAAAATGAAGTGTTTAGACTCTGTGCCAATGTATTCAGAAGGGGATGATTGTCCTATCTGTTTTTTTTTATGAGTAAATTATCTGTTGACCTTTGAATCTGCTCATTGTCAGTATGCTAATGGTGCAAAGTAATATCCTGAAACGAAAGCAGGCATTGCTAATAATGGGACTGGCACTGCTATTGTGTGCTGAATATTAGCAATGCCGAGCCACATAACTAATGAGCCAGCATCTCCGTCCTTCTAGTAGTGAACTGATGCCTCTAAGCTCTTTTTTTTAGGACAGCGAGTTTGCCTTGCCGGCCGGTTGGTCATTAGCATCCAAATCCAACCAGTTTGGATGCTGGCAATGTTGATGGCAGCAGCCACTTCGCTATCACGTGTTACTCACGGGCTTCATGCAGGTTTTAAGGCTTTGCAGTCACGTGATCCTCCAGGAATCACGTGTTCAGCAGCACTCAAGCCCTCTGTCCAAAGCATGATAGCAATGCTGCTGTTAAGGGGGAAGGTGGAGGGAAGGCGGGTTAGTACCTGATCGGCTAAACTGGTCTGTATATATGTATATAACTAGTAGTGTCTGGCAAATTGTAGTGATTCAAACAAATTGCCATCCTGACATTTGTAAATGGAGGGCAATGGGTATTAGGAGTAATCTGTTTGAATGTGTGGTAGCGTTGGCTTTTGAAAGGACATTTAGAAAGGTTTAAGGCAAAGACTAGTACTCTGATAGGGTTTATGTCTGTCACTGGGGTTTGATTCTCTGCTACAACATCTCTGAGGATAATCTGACTACTTGTTGTTTAGTCGTGATTGATGGAAGTTTAATTATTGATAGTAATTTATTTGCTAGTATTCATATTTACCATAAATGAGAACAAGGTTTTACAGTTGATGTATGATAGGAAATTGAGGTAGATGCTTCCTCGTGAGGATCTCAGATGCTCAGATCCTCCGATCTTCAGATCCTGAGCTAGATGCTTCCAGCTTCCTCAATTTCCTCTGTCTTCATGGCCCCAGGGTGGAATCCTGGCATTAGGTTTGAGTCAATTACATTCCTAAAACTCAATAAAATGTCAGCTACTTTAGATTTTAGTGAATTATATTGCAGTTGCAGTTACATCTGTTTTCAGCTTTATTTAATTAAACATTGAGATTACACGATGTAGTCAATTACAGTTATAGGCGCATATATATATACATTCTTGATTTCATGTACTTCAGCTTGCTTGCACTAATTAAGTTTGAATCAGGAAACGAGTGCAGTATCAGTGATGTTGAGAACATTAGTTTCCTATTTTTATAGAAGGCTTGTAATGCTTGACTGGAGTGCACGGTCTAATTGTTTACAATAATAGGTTGTTTGTGTCCATTCTAGTTTGTGTTGAAGACCTTATTAGTTCCGAATAACACCTGTAGGTTAGAGTGACCCTGCATGCCTATACATACTATAACTTTTGATTGCCTAGCTTCAAATGATGCCATTATACTTGTGATAGCAGGTTCTTCCTGGGATTCCAGGTAATTCCTAGCAATCTCGCCTTTCACAGAACTGCCAAAGTGTTTGGTAAATGGGAAAAAAAATCAATTTCAGTGTTACAATTGCATCCTTATCAATTACAATTGCATTCTTAGAAATTACAATTGTATCATTATCAATTACAATCAAAAAATCTATTACTGACCAAATTGCAAATCGTAATCTCGAGACTTTACAATATCCAAAATATAAGTTTTGGGAATCAGCTTATTCACGGATGCTTAGTCAAAATCGTAAATGACTTATAAATATAGTTGTAACGACCCAAGTCTCATGGGAAGTTGTGGGCTTGAACTACATTGTATGCTTCGTCCTGCTCTCCCATTGGCTGGTCCGGTGACCTGGAATGTCGCTCCAGTGTAGCACTGCATCTGTCTCAAGCCTGTTCTTCTCTGGCTTTAAGACTGTTCTGTTTGACCGTAGTTGGGCTGGGACTCCTAGGAGTGATTCTGAGTAGAAGGCCTTGAAGGGGTGCTGTATAAAATTACTGTAATAATAATAATGAATTAAGTGAATTTTCTTTTAATTTAGGAATTTTTAGAATGCTTAAAAGGGAATTATTGACTTTTTGTACGTTCTGAACTCTCCATGTTGTCATCAATAGTGCACATTGCTTGGCAAAATTCGAAAAAAGAGTTAT
Organism: Bimastos eiseni; assembly: GCA_959347315.1. Classification (NCBI taxonomy): domain Eukaryota; kingdom Metazoa; phylum Annelida; class Clitellata; order Crassiclitellata; family Lumbricidae; genus Bimastos; species Bimastos eiseni. The sequence goes on along the minus strand of OY365810.1, from coordinate 24,366,657 downwards.
GTTGGCCTGTGTGTTCAGCATAACTGCTCTTTTCCAGGGATATCATACAGTAACCCAGTTCAAAAATCTCTTCACTACTGATGCTGTTATTACTTAAGGTTGTTATAATAATGATAATTATTATTTGTCTTTGTTGATTATAATATATTGTTAATAGATCATTATTGTTATATTAGTTTTATTATATTATTATTATTATTGTTAGTTGTATATATATATATATATTATTATTTATATTATATTATTATTAGTATTTTTGTTTTTATCCATGTGTAACAAGATGTGTGCTTTATTGAGATATTTGTCAGGTAAATGGTGTGGGTAAATATGATGCTGGCCTTGTTGAGAAAAATATTGACCATTGATCGATGACATGGAAAAGCTAATCAGAGATCGTCTGTATGTGCTTATCTGTTGTTGAGTTAGTCTGATTGATACTGATGGCTGATAACCACAGAGGTTATATATAGTGAACATGTATATAATTAATCTCAATGCTGATAACATGCATTCAGTTAGCATCATCTGGCCTAGATAGAGAGTCTGGTTTTGTAACCTGATGTTGTGCTCAGAAATTGTATCCTATAATCTAATACTGATGAGCAATATTGTTTAAATCTCTTAGGTGTGTTTCGACAATAGGAGACTATTCTGGTATATCAGAAAATGTTGGTCTCGAACTCACCTGCTAGGGTTGCTACATGTATAATCTTCATTAAATTTATTTAACTTCCTTCATCAGCTTCGTAGGCTTTACAAATGTAACTGGTGTCCCTCAGAGACTGCCTGCCACTGCAAGGGGATTTGACCCAGTCTGGGTCCAATCCTGTATATAAAAAGAAGGGATTGGCTGATTTAATATGGGTGGGGAACTGTAATTTATGGGTGCTTCAATGGCACAGGTGTATTATCAATGACAAAGAGTGTAGTAAAGGTGACTGGGGAACCAATGCAGATTGTTGTTAAATTGTTAAAGACCAGACTTTTTATATGGGTGGGTAACTATACATTACTAACTACAGATCACGCTTTTAGGATCACTTGCTTTCAGCTGCCCTGACCTTGGTATTGTCGTGCAGAGCAACCCAATTATAATAACTGCAAAACACTAACCAAACACTAACCGTGGGACAACATTATGCAACACGTACATTGTCTGCTGGGGAGACATGCCAATTCATCACTTGAATCAATGAATTATTATCAAGACAAACTATTTTAATCTGACATTTGCATTACTATAATCAGGGACTTATTTTGACAATGTAAGACATGTGCAGATGTTGGCACAAGATGTTATGTGCAAACAATTGAAAACTGTTATGATGGCCAAGAATTGTGCTCAAGATACAGTTTCGGTTTCCCTGGAGAGGCTGAAATCCCAAGAAACACATTTACATACATGCTCATGTACACATATATTTGCCTGGTGGACATACATACATACAAACGTACATATATACATACATACGTACGTGTGTTTGTGCGTGCGTGTGTGTGTTTGTGCATGCGTGTGTTTTTGCGTGCGTGTGTTTTTGTGTGCGTGCATATGCACCAACACAAGCATGCACAAACACACGCACATACACACACGCGCACAAACACATGTGCGCACAAATGCATGCACAAACACACGCACGAACAAACGCACATACACACACACACACACACACATGTGCACATGCATACATATATGTACATACATACATACATTTATACATGTATATACATACATACGTGTACATACACGCACAAACGCGCGCACAAACGCGCGCACGCACAAACACATGCACGCACAAACACACGCACGCATAAATACATATGTACATATGCATGCATGCATGCATGCATGCATGCATACATACACATACATACACACACACACACACACATGTGTACATGCATACATATATGTACATACATACATACATACATTTATACATGTATATACATACATACGTGTACATACATACATACATACGTGTACATACATACATACATACATATATAGTGCATACTTTCATCGGAAGGATGTAGTGCTAAGTTAGAAATACCAGTTATCCCTGTTGAAGTTGGATGGTTTGATCAAGATTGCTGTTGTTGTCGTTGCTGCTTTAGGCGTGGAAAATACGTCAGCAAAAACTTCGTTTCTCTTTCTCAGCAAGGAACTGCCTGTTCGTCTTGCAAACATCATGAAGGAATTTTCATTCTTACCAGACAAGCTGCTTAGCATGCCATCTGTTCAGCTGGTTGGACAGTGGTAAGTGCAGCATCTGATGATGTTTCGGAGTTATTCCCATTAACATTTGAATCTCTTGGTTGTATTTATGCTGTTGTTCAATATCTTTGCTAACCAAATGCTATCTTGAATCATATTTTTTATTTGTAGTTTTGTGCTTTTTGTGCGTAAATGCTTCTTGTCATTTAATTCGTGAATGTTGCTTTCAACTTGCGTATCTAGTGCTGTATATCTTCGTTTAATGAGAAACAAACTGACAAACCGCAGTAAGTTACAAAAGATGGCAGAGAGGGTCATGACAGGTGCAATTAAGCCTGCTGTTTATTATGAGCTACAAATTTGAATTTATAAAGGATCCTGGAGATAAAATTTCTGTCATATTTTACTGGGAGAGTAAACGGGTGTAGTCTAGGGCATAGTTGCTAATGTTCTTATGTGTTATTGGTAGACATATTTCTTGACTGTCTGATATTGCTGTTGAGTGTCTTGTTCTGTTCTGTTAATCAAACACCTGTAAGAGACTTTGCTTTCATTTGGATATACTGTTAGTAAGGTTTTTGTATTTAAGGTTAATGTCAGGGCCTACCAACAAATGTTATCTCTTTGACAATTTTGAGACGGTCATTTTACAATCGGTATTTTTTGTGTTTATTTTATAATATTTGTATTATATACTGTTTCATAATTCGGTTAGGTGCTTGTATTCTGTCAAATTGCTCTCCTTCAAGAGCATACTTGTAATTCAAGCAGAGTAAATTGCAGTAGCTTGCTCAATATTTATTCAAGATTGCTCTATTTTAAGGCATGAATACAGAGTGTTCCCTGTATTTTAATAGCAGCTGGTTATGGTCCTCGTTATTAAACTCTTGTTGTGTATGTTTGAGGCTTTATTGCCTTATAAAGTTGTATTATAACGAACTTCTTGACTTAGTTTATGGACACCTCAATGATTTAACAGTGGCCTGAGGCAAGAAGATGCCCCTAGTTGAACCTTTGCTTTGTGTTTATAGCTGTGGTTATTTAACGTCACAGTATTAGGTTCTCTATACTTAAACCACGAAACCATATTTGCACATCAGTGGAATGATTTACCTCTGAATTTTTATAGCACTGCGTTTTTATTATAGGTTGATTTGAGAGAATGTTTCTGCTTAGAAGTTGTTTGTACTTAATTTTCATAATGTAAGCCCATTGTCCAAACTTCTAGGCAGTTCCTTGTAATACATGTCCTAAATGCAGGATACTTTTTCTGAACCCCACAGAAGCCATCTCACAAGTATAAATAGATTGGAATAGTTTTGTGCTCTTAAACATCTGTGTTCATATTATCTTGTATAGTGCCCAGTGCATATTTACGGATTGACCTATAAACACAAGGTCTAGGTTATTTCCCCCCGGACATTTCCCCCCGGACATTTCCCCCGGAATGTCCCTCCCCAGACATTTCCCCCCTAGGACAATTCCCCCCGGACATTTCCCCCCATAAGTAAGTCACATTTTCCCAAGGTCATATATTCTATACCAAAAAATATTACAGTTAGTTTTATTTCGGTCACAAATAAAAAAAACAATAGTATAAAAATGTGCTATAAGGTGTAAAATTAGCAGTAAATAAGCTGTACCTACTCGAATTTATAGCAAAGGTTTCTAGTGTTACGCTAAAGTTCGGTGTATAAGCTACGCAAAGAAATACTATGTTCACATACTAATGTTAAAAGCAATTGCTTTCAAGTAGTCTTTGAGACCGTGGTTATCGAAGTCTGCAACGATATTTGCGATTCTTGAAGAACAGTCTTTGTATTTCTTCTTTGGTTGCCGTGTCAAATGTCCGCCAAAGAGCTGGTTCTAGGCGATGTTGTTCAGACTGCTCACGCTTAAGGATGCGAAGGAATCTCCAGATATTTGGGTGATGACAAGTGATGACAGACTGCATCTTTCGATTCCAGCCCTCTACAGCATTGTTTGTACTTGGCAAGTCGTTGGTGACGCGCGAGTGCACATTCTAAATGTTTTTGTCGAACACTGGAATTGCTCGACGATTACGCTGAAGACGACCGATGTAATTATCTTCGAAGTAATCGACGACAGCAGAGATTTCTTCAGGCAGTGAGTCCTGAAGTGATTCGAATGCTTCAAGAACCTTATCCATTGGCACAAATGCTAATGCAGGAATCATCCGAATTGACAGTGACAAGTCTGCGTCATTCTGGTATCTCTCCTGCAGTCCAACGGCTTGAACTTTTCTGAAGATATTTTGAGCCAGATGGAAGAAGCATCCATGTATTGCTACGTCGGTAAAGCTTTCAGTAGCAGCATTAATGGAAGCTTTTTCGAAGTCCATTGTAATCGTTCGAGGATGCATTTGAAGTTGTAGCACTTTAATTTAATTAAACAGGCGACGATAAGTATCTTGTGTTTTGTTCGGAAGCAGATTCTACAAACATGGAACAATCGATCCGAACACAAGAACTTGTGTTGTGTACATCTGAAAAAACAGCTCAGGAACCACCTTAAATGTTCCATCCATGAACCAATGTTCCGAATCTTTGAGCAATGTTAGCGTACGTTCTGTTCCGAATACGAGGAATCTGTTAAGATCGTCGCAGCCACTGTCGTAGAGGAGAAATTTTTCCCCATCAAGTAAACGCTGGTATTCGTCAGGAATTTCAAATGTGCGGTCGGTTGGAAGAGGATGAACGACATTACTGACCTGCTTCACTCTTCTTATGGATCGTCGCAAATCTCATATGGAGATCATCTGAACAGCAGCTTGCTCACTGAGTTGCTGCAATTCTTGACCCAGAATTTGTTGAGGGGTTTCTTCTGTTTCCTCGGCCTTTCGTTTGATACTTGCCCGGACCTTAAGCACCTCTACATGAACTGAATCAGCTGCATGCTTGTGTTCATGCATGTAACCAACAACTGAGAAATCTTCATATAATTTGACCTTTGCTTTACACTCACTTAAATTTGTGCCTGCACCTCTGCGATGTTCGCACTCGTAACTAATCACATTATACGCTAATTTTTTTTTTTAACATAAACAAATCCATTCAAGATAACTTTGTTTTTTCCACGTATACGAGCTACAGTTTCCAACTCCATCTCGACGGTTTTTTCGCAACCGTTTCTTTAACAAATTCGTGACACATTATATAGCAACAAATTGTGCAAACATCTACACTTTATTAAACATTTACTTTAGGCATCAAAGTGAGTGAACATCAATTAATTGATACTCAAAGCATGTCAGATTACACAGTAAATAAACAGTCTACCAATGTCCAACACCAATCGCTCTGACAAAGAATTGAATGCTTTGAGTCAATTAATTAAGACTCAAAGCATGTCAGATTAAACAGTCTACCATTCTTTCTAACAAAGTGACTGCTTCTGTAACATATTTAGTAATCATCACTTTATTAATTAATTAACTTGTTTATTAATTAAACAGTAAACAGTCTACCAATGTCCAGCACCAATCTTTCTAACATGGGTCAGTGATCAATGGGGGGAAATCTCTGGGGGGAAAATATCCTATGGGGGGAAATGTCCAGGGGGGAAATGACCTGATCCCATAAACACTGTGTGAGAGTGGGGATTAGTCAAATTTATAGAGTGACAGACTGAACTAGCTATAAAGAAGAGCCATTTTCTTGCTGCATATACTCTTTACTAGACTTGATTTAGAGTTTGTAGATTTTCTGGAGATCTGTAGTGACATCTTTTGTTTTAGGTATGAACAAAGCTTCCAAGATGTCCTGCAATTCACAGGACAAAGTGAGCCCAGTGATGACTTACTGACCAAGTAAGTCAACCGATATGTTACACAGACAATGTTAAGGTCTTGTTGTGATGCAGATCATAATATCACCACAAGTTAAAGTAAAAACGTGGGTTTTTCGGGACCCTCTTTTATCTGGTAGATGGTGCAATCGTTCCATTTCCTTGAGAGATTTTGATTACATTGCATTGTCATGCAGCAGGAAATGTGTGCAGAATTTCAGCTCGTGTAGGTTGACGGGAACATACCTGAAAAAGAGTTGATAGATATTTTGGTCATGTTTTGTCAGTTTTTGAGTAATTTTTCTCAATTTTTGAGTTATGTTCGTAAAAATTTGATACATTGCATTGTCATGCAAGCGTGACATGTGTGCAAAATTTCAGCTCTGTAGGTCGATGGGAAAAAGAGTTGATAGATGAAGGACAGATGGACCGCGACATACTTTACACAAGCCAAGTTAAATAGAAGAGGGTAATAAAACAGAAAGGTTCTTTCTGGGATCTGTACAGAAGAAGGTACTCTGACCAAAACCATTAAAATGAGAGTACTATGATAGGAAATATGCATATGGATATGTATGTGTGTTGATACAAGGCAAAGGTGATCTGTTGACGGATTCACAATGGCAGAGCACTTCTTTCTACTGTAAACCTGCCAGTTTTAAGATCTTGTTCATAATGAACTTTCACGCCACTTGGGGTAGCAGGCACAATGCTTTTGAGATGTATGTGAAAGGTACTAAATATCGAGTGTATAAATATATTATACACAGATACGTGTTTTTGCAATGCAGCCCCCTTTCTTATTGCTAGCTACATAATGAATGTGAAAGTGAGCCTTTTATTGTGTGGCTAAGTTGTTTTTCTGGTTCATGAAGGAACGAATATTTAACCATTAACAGTAATATTAACAGAAGATTTTGTCATTGAAATTAGACAAATGAGATGACCTCATTTGAACCTAAAGGCTGTGAATGAAACTTTGTCTCTGTGTAGATTTAGCAACACATTGGATCTGATGCGAAATCGTCATCTGACAGTTGTTGAGACGATGGCCGAAGGAATTCTAGAAATGAAGAAGGAATATGGAGAGACTGCAGAGGATGGGCACACGGCCAACTGCATCCAATATTTTCTGGATCGTCTATACGCTAGTCGTATTGGAATGTCAGTACTTGTCAAGCATCATTGTAAGTCTGCAGTTAATAGTGTGGACTGTATAATTCTTTAGCATTGTGCTTTGTTGTTTATTTTTAAAAAATTTTTTAGCACTCGTACTTGAGATTTAAGTCTGTGCAGGCATCTCTGTTTTCAACAGTTCAAGATAAGGTATTAGACCATTCTAGCTGCTTTACAGCTGTTTAAGACTATTAAGAGGCTTTACTTAAGTTGAGTAGACATAAAGGCTTACATTTTCCTTATATACCACCGATTAAAATGGTATCATGAGTTTATGGCTTTTTCAATATTTTTGGAAGTCATGCATACCCATAAAGTTTGTCATATGACTTGAGTAAGTGATATCATTGATGGCTTATGCATCATTGTTTATATATATATATATATATGTATAGATATATATTAATATATATATCTGTTTTTTTATATATTATATATATAATTATATATGTTTGAAGAAACTGAAATAAGGTTCCTCCTGACTTATTTTGTTTAGCCTGGCCTACTTTGATCTTCTGTTCACTGGCCTCAGTTGTACAAAATAGTTTAAGAGGTATAGGTGTTGCATGTATACTTGGAAAACCATTTAGCGGTTTCGAGATGAATGGTTTTGCTCTACCTGAGTTGTGTGTGAGTATTGTGTAGCTGTTGAAACCTAGTGTTCTGTTGTAGTGTTGCTGTTTACCGAGATGAAAAACGACCAGCACTGCATTGGGGCCATTGATCCCGATTGTGATATCTTGTCAATCGCTGAAGGTGAGATAGGCAATAATAATAATAATAAGAATAATAATGGTAATAGTAATAGTAATATTCTTTATTAATGCAAACTGAAAATTATCCAGTATGACTACGTGATATATCAGCAACAGACAATAACAATTTTAACAGGAATTGAATTTATCTGTATGGCATCCTGCGTGGCGCCCACATATCTTGCTCGTGTTACTAACACCACCTAGGAAATGGAAGGCTGAGTCAATATTATGGGGCTAGCAGGTACTGAACCCGAATTGTTCTGATCTTTGTGCCATCTCTACACTTCAAGTACAAGTATATGTACTTTGCATACTCTGATGTGCTTATATGATACTTATACAATTATCTTGCATATTGCGTATACAGTCTGTACATGCCATGACTGATTTCTGTCACTTCTGTTTCTCTCATCTCAGGTCCCCCCTTATTTAGTTTTCCTCTTCTGTTTATGATCTGGGAATTAGTTTTTATCCTGCCCATACTTTCGCTAATCAGCTCAACTAAGTATCTCGATCTTGGTTCTACCTCAACTTTTTTCCATTTTCTGGTCTAGCTTATTTCATACTATCATTACTCTGGTCCAAGCCATGATCTGCAGTCAGATAGACTTTGGGAATTCTGTATTCATTGGCTTCTCTTCCTCCAATACTCTGAACTTCAGTCTATACTTGTGCTGCTACTCTGGTCATTGGCGGCATTCCAAGGTTTGTATGTACAGTTCAAACCCTTTACATTATCAAAACTACCTTGCTGGATAGGCCTCAACCTACCTAAGATTTTTCTGTTCTCCGGTTTCCTCTTAACCTACTTATCATATTCCATATGGGGCCATTATAGTTACAGACTCAGCCCTGTGCTAAGCCCCGTGTCTACCTGTAATAACAAGAAACAGGTTGTTTGCATACACTTGCCACCCAAGCAGTATAATTTGGTACTCCCATAAGCTGAGTAGCATCGAGTTCTGCAGTGCACTGACCCTCTGTCCAGTGCCTTGAGGTTCAACCCCAGTGTGCTAGGTCATGAGTTGAAGAGAAAGAAATGAGTGTCTATTTTGTGCTCTATAAGAGGCTGTGATAGCTTTGCATAGTTTATTGTATTTATTTACTTGATTACTATGTACATAAGTTTTGAACGTTTTCCTTGAAGGCTAATTATATTTGTTTTTCATTTATTTATATATATATATATATATATATATATATATATATATTATTTTGATGGTAGCAATTGTCATTTTAGATGCCTATGAAAATGCTCGCTTTTTATGTGAACAATACTACATGACATCTCCAAACTGTGACTTTGAATGTCACAACCGTGAGTGAAACTTGGCATTAATAACGATCCTATTTATGATATTTTTGTAAGATGATCATGATAATGATACTGATACTACTACTACTACTACTACTGATATTAATATATGATAATGATAATGCTAAATAATAATTATAGCCAGCTTTTCTGCTACAAAGGCACTGGCTGGACTTGCTGTAACTAACGGTATGTGAACGATTGGTCTTAGGGACGTTTGGTCACAGGGACGATTAGTCATATGGATGGCCGGTCAGAGGGACGATTGGTCACATGTCGCAAATATTTGTATAATTAGGGGTTTAATTAGTATGGAAAATTCATTAATAATTCATGCATGACCTGTCATAGGGACAATGGGTCATATTATAATAATAATAATAATAATAACGCCGATTTATAAGGGGCCGTAAACACAGCCCTAACCACTACAAGGGCGCCGTACAACCTAAACTGAAAGTCAGCAGAGAGGGTAGGCCTTGGAAAACAGGAACACTTTCAACTTAGTTTTGAGGGAATCTGCTGAGTCGGCCAATCTAACGGTAGAAAACACGGTCTCTTTATTATTGATGCAAATAAACTATTGGCAATCAATAAGGATGGAAAAACCAACATTCTAACTTATCTGCAAGCCTTGTCTTATATCTTTTAAGTAGTAAACCATGTACACCTAATGTCTATAAACTCTCATTTAGTTATTTTTATACATGCCTTATCACTTTGTGGTTGTTAGTTTTAAACAAATATTTGCGTTTATAAACGCTATAGATACTTTATATACTCTAATTTAACTCTATGTGGGTTGACTATCACTGATGACTTATGACCAATTGTCCATATGACCGATTATCCCTGTGACCAATCGTCCCTATTACCAATCATCTCATTACCAATTGTCCTATTACCAATCATCTCATTACCAATTGTCCTATGACCAATCATCCTAGAAGCGTGATTGACACTGGTGGAGGTTCATAGCCTGTCAGAACAGCGGAGGTTGAGGATGCTGATGTTCAGATAGATGCCAAAAGAAAAACATTCAACTACATTGCCATTGTGACATCATTCTGCAATGTTTTACCTTTTGCCCAATAAATCCAAGTGGCCTTGCTTGCTTTCATCAATTGCAATAGTTATCACATTTACTTACACACTTCCAGACACTTACAAAAGTGTCTGGAAGCTATCAGAGAAACGACTTTGCCCCATGAATAGTTAGCTATCCAGCAAATCAGTACAGTCACTCTTTACAGTGCAGTCACTCTTTATAGTGTGCACAGTCACTCTTTACAGTGCAGTCACTCTACATTGCAGTCACTCTACATTGCAGTCACTCTTTACAGTACAGCCACTCTTTACAGTACAGTCACTCTTTACAGTGCTGTCACTCTGCAGTGCAGTCACTCTTTACAGTGCAGTACTCCTTACAGTACAGTCACTCTTTACAGTCCAGTCACTCTTTACAGTCCAGTCACTCTTTACAGTGCAGTCACTCTTTACAGTGCAGTCACTCTACATTGCAGTCACTCTTTACAGTACAGTCACTCTTTACAGGGCAGTCACTCTTTACAGTGCAGTCACTCTTTACAGTACAGTCACTCTTTACAGTGCAGTCACTCTTTATAGTACAGTCACTCTTTACAGTGCAGTCACTCTTTACAGTGCAGTCACTCTTTACAGTGCAGTCACTCTAAATGCAGTCACTCTTTACAGTACAGTCACTCTTTACAGGGCAGTCACTCTTTACAGTGCAGTCACTCCTTACAGTGTGCACAGTCACTCTTTACAATGCCACTTCCCAGAATAAACCATCTGCAAAGACGAGCAATGTTTAAACAGTGATTGCTGATATACAAACATAGGTGATCATAAACCCTGGGTAAATAATAAGAACAATGACAATGGCAATGATAACCGTTTTATATTATTATTGTGATTATTATACACGACTGTTGACTGCTGACAACTACAACTTTTCTTTTATAATGCTGTCTGATAAGAATACCAGCATAGAGAGTGATGATGGTGAAATAAGTTATTATTTTAGGTATTGAAGAGTAATGGTTTTTGTACTGGCAATATTAATTTTAGCCTATATTTGTCATTTTTTTATATTTTTCAGCATTTGTGGTTGCTAATATTTTTATTTGACTAATGTGTCCTTTGGTCATTTTTACCTTCAGCCTTCTTCAAAACTACTGATGACAAAAAGATCACGCTGACGTATATCCCATCTCATCTCTATCACATGCTGTTTGAATTACTGAAGGTGAGTCTACGAAGTACCTTGAAACAGAGATTATTTTGGAGTGTTAAGCATTGTTGGTTTTTCTTAGTCAACTTTATCTTTATTTTCTGCTTAGGGAAGTATGTTGCTTGTAACACTGTATAAATTTTGTATGCTTCATTCTTTGGTGATTTTTACTAAGATCAGTTTGTACAAAAGAAATCCTTAAAGTCTTTTTACATTAAACGTGTTATGCAGTGCACACCAGGTTACATATATATATATATATATATATATATATATATATATATATATATATATATACATATATATATATGCAGTGCACACCAGGTTACATATATTTATATATATATATGCTTCTGGATGTGGGAATGGAAGACATGTGTAGCAATGTAGGTATATATTAAGTTCATCTGCTTGGGAAATGAAATGCCTTCTACTGGGCTTAAATGTAGCTGCAGCTAGGAACTGTTACCCATTTCCAATTTGGACTGCTACATGTTAGCATATCTTGCCAGGTGTTGTTGGGAGTCAGGACCAATGGTGTCATTCTGCCAATTATTCCTTTTTTTCACGTACATTTTTTGTCTTTGATAGGTCGAGGGCCACTTTTTGAGGCTTGGCGGGCCACAAGTTGGGAATCGCTGATTTAGAGCCACGTTGTTTTCTGTTGTTCTCATGTGGGATCTCGGTGTGTTGTAGAATGCCCTTCGTGCTGTGGTTGAGACTCATCAGCATGAAGACAGTCTTCCTCCAGTTAAAGTTCTCATTTGTCAAGGCCACAAGGACATCACTCTCAAGGTTAGAAAATCCATCGACTTGTCTCGTAATCGTAATCTCACAAAGATTTGGTTGACTTACTTTTAATCTACTGCAGACAGACAAAAGTGATGTGGATTAAAGCTTAACACTACCATAACATTGACAAAAGCAATAGTTGTGACTGTTCAGAGTAGTGTGTAGTTGATTTATGTGGAGAAATACTTATTTGGTGATGTAACATTATAAGCACCTCCCAAGACACTGAAACACTTCTGAAATGTAAATCAACACCCTGATTGTTATTTAAAATATTTTGATTGACATCTAGACTGTTGTCTAAAATGTGATTGCTGTCTGATTGTTATTCAGATAAGCGACCAGGGTGGTGGAATACGTCGAAGTCATCTCGGTCATCTGTTCAACTACATGTATTCCACTGCACCCAGACCAGATGACGACCTGATGATGACACCACTGGTGAGTCTGATTGGGTTGGCTGCATTGGTTAGAGCAGTGATTCTCAACCTGTTGATCTCGACATCACGTGGGTCACCTTGTGATTTGTTAGGGGTCGGTTCGAACCTTCAGGAATTTGTAAAAATAGTTGTCAGAATAGCTTCTTATATTTAATATTTATGATCACTACACTACAGTGACTTAAATTAATCTTTACTTATTTCTTGTACTATGATTCGTGGTGAAGATAGTAACCCAATCAATTTTATAGTTGGGATCGCCACAACTTTGGAAATATTATCAGGAAGTTGCAGGACTAAACAAGTTGAGAAACCTCTGGGTTAGTGTACGTACGTCAATGCACTTTTGAATTAAAAGGAAGATGAATAGGAGGTTCTCAGTTTGTGCATTTTTTCACAATTGAAACCCTGTCTTAGAACATTTGTCAAGCCTATAAGAGAGCCTTGGACATTGATTGTGAAAACTGTTTTAAGTATTTGCATGTATGCAACATTCTTTGGTTTTGCTTCTTCTAGGCTGGTTACGGGTACGGTTTACCTCTGTCGAGACTTTATGCCAGATACTTTAATGGAGATCTGTGGCTGAATTCCATCGATGGATTTGGGACGGATGCTATGATATGTCTCAAGGTCTGATATATATTGTAATCAAACCTTTTGCTAATTATGTTGCGATCAGCAAGTTTACAGAATTTTAGAAGAGGTTAGGCTGGGAAGTTTTGAGGTAGTAGCGTCAGAGTGAAAATGGGTTAAAAATTGTAGCCTTATATGTACTAGTGACACAATTCAATCTGGGGATTCCCTTGTCGAATGACAATGCATCTGGCTGGGGACAAAAGAATGGTCGGTTGTTTGTCTGAGAATAATATTCCTAGGACTGCTGATGCTTGAAGTTCTTAAGTATTTACTTAAACCTTACATCTTAAGAAATGTCAAGTCAAAATGACGAGAGCTTTTCAAGCTATCTACCCGGAAATGCTTAAAGCTAGCCCAAGAAGAGACATTGTAATTATAATTTATGTTTTGAGGAACAACGTACCGGTAGCAAATGACCAATTATCAAGAACAGAAGCAATAACAATACACCATGAAAAGGAAGTTTTTTAACCTTACCAAGCCATTAGTAAATGTTAAAAATTTCTCTGCCTGCTTGTGTAGAAGAGTTTCAAGCAATTACAATGTTATTGCCATGATCATGGGTATTTTGAGGCAGACTGAAGTGATGTAACTGAATACTCTAGAAAGGCTAATGATAGTTTGTCGAGTGTTTGAACAACAAGACTTCTAGTGGCACTAGGTACTGTAATATGCATGCCGATCTCTTTTGCTTCTTTGGCATATTGCTAAACTTGCAAACATTTCTAACAAGCAGTATGATATGAATATTCTAGCTGTTTGCAACTGATGCCAGTGAACTGTTGCCAATTTTCAATCGCACTGCCTCGCTGAAATACACGCAGTCGGAACAAGTGGCCGACTGGAGCGACCCATCATCTTCGTCTGGATTAACGGAGAGGCATTAGGTCGTCAGTCGTCATTGCGAGGATGTTTGTTTGACTGTGTAGCACAGTGGGCTAAACTTTCAAAGGAGCATGAAACTCGTGTATATAGATATCGTCAATGGTTTCACAACTTTAGGGCAATCTGATTTTCACTGGTCTTGCTCAGCTGTATTTAAAGTGACCGTCAATAAATGCTGCACGAATTTATTGATACAGCTGGGGTTCAGTGAAAATTCGATTAGGTCAGTTTTCTAGGGGTTTCAGTAAAAATTAATTGTTTTAGGTTTTTGTTTTGACTTTCATGTCCTTTGCTGTCAGTTGTCTATTTATTATTTTTGTCAATCGTACTTCGTTTAATGAAGTGATTTTTAGCTTGTGGGAAAATCTGGTTGGCTAATTGCAAAAAATTTTTCATGTTATGTGAGCCGAGACTGCTTATGCGCAATAGCCATTGTAATGCTGTTGAATTAAGCTGTAATTTAAAATGATTTTATAAAGTTTTTCTTATTAAACGTGTGTTAACTAATTTTGTATAAGGCTGATCTGTTGAACTACATCAACCAAATCGTCAATGAATAATTGATATATGTATTCAACATGTTCACATACACAGAATTCAAACAGCACAATTTTATTCAAGACTGATAATTACATTTGATAGCATTGCAGTCACATTAGGATAGTGTTCTGAGTGCAAAATATTGTTATACAACTTCACCTCCACAAGCGTGACTACACAAATGAAACAGATAGATCATGGTGTGCAGAGCAAATGGTACACACCTTGTTGACAATTAAGAAAACCAAAACTTTATTGATAAAAATAATTTTACAGGAGAATTGCGATCCTGTTCACTGCTTGTACAAAGATCTATCCATGTAGCCTTGACTAGTGAAATGTTCAACATAAAACAAAGATATTTTCTTATAACCAAGATATTTTCTTACATCATAAAATCAGTTGTTTTAAAACACACCGACGGATCTTGCTATCATACAAGCTCAAAAAATTGCATATGCTACAAGCAGTTTCGTATTATGAGGCATACAACTCATTGTAGAATTATAATTACATGCATATTACCATTCTGATATAGTTATTAACTTTTACAAAGGACCAAATTCAGTAAACGAGGTACCAGTTGGTGACCGTTTGTTTAAACGTTGGTACTAGCAAAGTTAGACATATTTTTCAGAATAACCAAAAGTACAATCAGAAGTTCACAAGATGGTAACTATGCCACTTGATTGATTATTGTCCAACAACTGCTAAAAGATGCCCAATAATTGTCTGAATAGAGTTCACAAGATGGTAACCACTTGATTATTGCCCAACAACTGCTAAAAGATGCCCATTAAATACCTGGATAGATCTCAACTGTATGAGATTCATCTGTGAGCTTCTTTAATACTGTGCATATAACAAATGTTCTGTACCTTTGGAAAAACAGAACTTCAGGTTAAGTACATCAATTAGTTTTGTAAAGTATTAAAAAGTATGAAACACATGGCTTGAAAATCTGGTAGCTAAGATCACATGCCTTTCATCATATTAGTCCATCTGCCATTTGTTCAATTTTATGGCTGCACAGAAATGGCCCCATAAATTTGTCTAAAAATTTCTTATACGTGTCATTTGATGGAAGTTCAGTTCTGTGCAAGTAGAATGTCTCGTTAATAAAAGATCACACCATCGACTGACTACCTCTGTAAATTAACTCCAGAGAATTTGGACACTTCATTAAACATGAAAGCTTATCAGTTCTCCAATGCTCTCTCTCTTTCTCTCTCGCTCTTGTTCACAATAGATCATAATGTCAGCATCACTTAAAAGAACAAAGAATTTCCACAAGATAGACTGGAAAAGTTCTTAAACTGTAAAAATCATAGAAAAACCAGAACTTCCAATCTGTAGGCCATTATAACTATGTCTGAAAAGAAAATTGACTGAATGTCTTAAGAAAACCAGTACCAGTCAAAACACCTTGGTAGCAGATAACCGACTGCCTAGTTAGAGAAATATCTGCTGAATGGCATAAAGCGTAGGGTGGTTTCTAGTTCATACGGCCGTGAGTCGTTACCGGCCGTTGTATATGATATTGTTGCTTGGATAAATGGAATCGGTGTTTGGATAAATAGAATCGTCTGTTGAACTAAAATGGTGGTTTGAAACAATTGGCACATTATCATCCTCTTGCTGTTCATTCCTCTTGCGCCGAGACCGCACCGGGTTGACGGGAGGACCTGGAGAAAAATGCATTCACTTTATCACTCAAGAGAAAACATATGATGTACATGTTTGGAGTTAAGAATTTATCAGCAAAAACCCTATGTACTTTATCTTGACTACACGGTCAACTCGGCTCTGGTCCAGCTCTTGGTCCATTCTTGAATAATCTCTCCTCACAGAACTGTTTCCATCAGATGTTGAAAGAAACCATCAAGACTCTTTAAGAATGCTTGGTAAACCATACTACAAATTCATATCATTTTATCTGTCTTTATAAACTGTTTTGGAAGTGAATTTTGGAAAATATTATCAATAAATGAGGTTGATGAGCAAAAGATCAGCCAAACGAATGACTTACTAAACAAATCAGATAGATTGGATAAAAGGACTGAATATTTCCTGACTGACTTACCGAAGTAGCTGAGGAAAACGGGCAGGAAGAAGAGACCATGCAGTGCACCAAACACAACAATGCAGGTATACATTCGGAAGTAGAAGACTTGGAAAAGCTGAGACTTGGAAAAGGCAAGCACAGCAATTCCACCAAGTTTTGTCAGAGTTATACCGCTCAGGACCTGAAAGAAGAAAATTCAACAGTAACAAGGTGGGATTACATTTTCCCCTAGGATCTCAGAAAGTTCCATACACGTCTGCATGCCCCAATAGATACTCCTCAAATGCAGATCTAGGGCTGCCTGACCCGCTAGTTTGATCTTGCTACATAGCATGTCTATATATAACATAAGGGGAACACTGGTCCTGCTTCTTCCAGTTGGTCAAAATCGAAGTTGGCCTACACTAACATTCATATATGTAACAAGTTGCATCCGTGTCAAACTGTCTGAATATTGATTGTAGAACCTTGTAACTGAAGCAGATGTACAGTAGGGATGAAACAAGTTTGAATTTCTTGCCGAGTCCGAGTACCAAGTTTGACAAGTTAAATTTTGCCGAGTCCAAGCTGAGTTTAGAATACCCATGCCGCTTAGCGTGGAATATAATTTTCCTTAACTCTTGCCCAGCGTGGAACTTTTGAAAATTGTTTTCCCAGTATTTGTTGTTATAATGATACTTTCATTTTTTTAAATTATCCAATAATGTTTTTTAAATTCAGCATCACCCAAAAATTTGTGTGGGGTGGTGGGGCAAAAAACATTTGTGGGGGAAAGACCTCTGCAAAATTTTAAGGGTGCTTTCACTTGACAATGACATCAAACATGTCTTAGGTAATAAATAAATTTAATAATACCAGCATCTACTGCGTATCAGTCACGTAAACCATACGTCCAGGTCAACCACTTACATGATGGTGCAGGTACATGCGAAAGAAGGGTCTCTGTTGCAACATGCAAAAGTTGAATCTGTTTCGTTAGCCATCATTATCACTATTCTCACTAAACCTAGGATTATGACTCTGGTAACAAATTCAGACATACAATTACTTTCTACTTCTAACAAACCCTCCCCAATTCCCTCCCCAGTAAACAAGCCACAGATATGACCCGCCTTTGGCCCACAACAGGTTGCCAGCAGCCCGTTAACAGCCAGCAGTGATGATATAACAATGCCCAGGGTAGTTAAGCAGGTATTGTGACTTACTCTGCACAACAGCTATGGAAATTTTCCCATGGTTTATACGAGCTCAATGCCTACTGGGTGTTCTGAAATAGCCAAGCCGAGTTAACTCGGGCTACACGCTATGGGAAAGGATTAGGCTAAACAGGTTAATTAAGAGGTCATGATATACACGGAGATTTGACTTTTTGCTATCTTTGGATGCACCCAACCTTTCGACCATTCTGAATGGAAATTGAAAACAAGGTAAATATTAATTTTCAGTTTTTCACTATGAAAGTGATAAAAAAACTCAATTGTGATTGCGGTTTTGCACATAAAAATTCCATTTTCTAAACTGAAAAGTAGCATTCCGATTTTTATTAATACTCGGCTTGGACACATAGTTTGTCCGAGTTTTGCTTATTACTACGAAACTCGGCCAAGCCGAGTTTCCGAACCGAGTTTCAGTTTATTCCTAATGTACAGGGTCAACAATTCATCAACAGAATACCTTTACGACCTATACAGTATGAAACTGCCCACCACAATACCATGACAAATGGCAAAACATCACTGCTCAGTAATGATAATGTATAACAATGGGGTAGAGGTCGCCCCCAAGTATTTGCGCAGTTCCTGCTTCGGGACACACTTCTCCATATCTGGGCTTCGACTCAGATCCTCTGTGAAGACTGATCTTCGTGTGCGGAGGATGAGGTCGCGTTTCGGCGACCATGATTTCTCAGCTGGTCCGCGTGCTGGAACGGTCTTCCATCTACCACTAGATTGGCCGACTCGGTAGGCCTCCTTCAAAACTAAGTTGAAAGTGTTCCTGTTTTCCAAGGCCTACACTCTCCACTGACTTTCAGCTTAGGTTGTACGGCACCCTTGTAGTGGTTAGGGCTGTGTTTACGGCGCCTTATAGATCGGCGTTGCTATAATTATTATTATTAGAGGTAAGGGGCAGAGAGGAATATTTTAAAACACAGTTGTTTGGAATATATATCAGACAGCCAGCTCTTTAAAAATATCAACAAACATTACAGAGATATGCAGATACATAAATGCATCACAAAGTAGTCTGTTCTGTAGCAGGCAATATATAAATTAAGTAAGCAAGTACAATCATAAATAGGGTAAGATGAGTGCATAGTCATATGGATTTCCCTTTCACCCATGTCTTAAGCTCCACAGGATTTCATGTTTAATAATAGGGGAGTACTGACTGGCCTTACTTCTTTTTAAGCCAAACTGGCGCAAAACAAACACAGGATCGTGTGCTTAACTCACCGAGGTTCCCATATGAACGAAGGCATCTTCTGCTCTCTCGATTCTTGTTGGCCGAGTTGAAAGCGCAAATGCCCGCGCGATGTGTGAACAGAACTCGACCGCTATTCCAACAGTCATGACGAGGTTGACAAGGGAGACAGCGTTGAGCGCAATCGACCAGAAGTACATCATTCCAAACATGCTCGCAAGGATCATGGCAATCGTTATAATGATGACGATCGACGTCCAGAGATCGAAACCCAATAGAACACAGGTCATTCCAAAGATGGCAATGCCACACAGGCCAAGATTGAAGACTGTCTTATGCACAATGTCCAGATACTGTTCGTAGAACACGTAGAAAACACTAAAATAAAAATAAATCATTCCGATTACATAAATTGCTGAAGAGTTTCATGTGCAAGTGCTGCTCATAGTCAAGTAACACAACTAAACAGCTTTCCTCGTGCTGTGAATTTGAAAAGGACAATTGTCCCCCACAACTAGCCAGATCAAAGAAAGCAAAATAACTGACCATAATTATTAATTATTATTAATAAATTTGTAACGTGCACAAGGTCACACCTAAATGTGAATCTGAGGCGTGGATAGTCAGTCGCCAGGAGAAGATGCAGTCAGATTTCCAAATTCTTGAAAGCCAAAGAGAAATAGTGAGTTTTGAGTCGCTTTTTAAAGGAAGGAAGTGAATTTGAGCTACAAAGAGAGAGTGGCAGTCGATTCCATTCCCTAGGAGCAGAGACATGAAATGCATGAGAGCCCATAACTGTTCTGCATCGTGGTTCAACTAAAAGACCTGTACTTGACGATCGTAAGGAGGAGGAATGTAAGGAGTTAGTAGAGCATGAATATAGGTAGGTGTACTGGTGATGATGGCTTTGTAGGTCAAACAAGCTAACTTAAATTTGATCCTAAATTCAACAGGGAGCCAATGCAGCTGGTGGAGTAGGGCAGAGGAGCATGTTCGTAGTGGGACACGTAGCACTACTCGAGCTAACGTATTTTGGATACGTTGAAGCCTTTTGAGTTCAAGGTCAGAGAGACCGACAAAAAGTGAATTAGCATAATCGAGGCGAGAGGAGACAAGTGAGCAGGCTATAGTTTCAGACATATTTTGAGTTAGAGCTGACCTTATGTGAAGTATTGCCCTGATGTGGTAGAAACAAGATATACAAAGGCTTGTTATGTGAGGTCCAAATGTGAGCTTGCTGTCGAGGGTAACCCCAAGTGTTTTGACAGTCTGAAAGCGGCACCCCAGTGCCCGCCAGTTCAATGCTAGAGAGCATAGGGAAAGAACGCAGGCGTTGACATGAGCCAAATACAATTGCTTCAGACTTGTCTGGGTTTATGGCCAAACCATTGAAACAGAACCATGCATATACGCATGAGAGGCATTCTTCCAGTTTTAGTTTACCAGACTGATCAGTGTGTGACAGAGCAATATGGAGCTGAGTATCATCTGCATACTGTTGTAATTGAATTCCAAAGTGCTTACCTATACGACTGATTGGGGAAGTAAAGACTGTAAATAATGAAGGGCCGAGGACAGATCCTTATGGCACTCCAGCAGTGCAAAGTGTGGGCTCTGACCGAGCAGATCAAATGCCCACCTGCTGATTGCGGTCAACCAGGTATGAAGCTAACCAGAGTAAGGCAGTCCCAGAGACACCAAAGCTTTTTGCAAGTCTTGCCAGGAGTAACTGGTGGTCTACAGTGTCAAAGGCTGCACTAAGGTCAAGACACACAGAGAGGCAGGCTTGCTTTACCATGGTCAATAGATGAGAAGATGTAGTCCAGTGTAGAGACAAGAGCAGTTTCCGTGGAGTAGCCTTCGCGATATGCTGACTGGTAGGGACTGAAGTTGGGAGAGGAAGTAATGTGTCTCTTGATACGCATAAGAAAAAGACGTTCAAGGATCTTGGAAATGTTATTGAGGTTGGTGATAGGTCTGAAATTAGACAAATTGCTAGTGTCAAGGTCAGGCTTTTTAAGTAAAGGCGTGACTAAAGCAGATTTGAAGCATGAAGAAAAGCACCCTTCAGCAAAAGATAGGTTGGCCAAGTGTGCAATGAGGTGAGAGAATATATTAGAGCAAGAGATGATGAGTGATGTAGGTATGAAGTCCAATGCTGATGATTTAGGAACCATGCTATTGAGAAGATTAAAGACTTCAAAGAATGTGACAGGCGGTATGTCATCGAAGGCAGGGCTGGAGAATTCGGAGTCGAGCAGCAGGTCACTCCACACTAAATTAGCAGCACATCTATCAATTTTACATTTAAGATCAAAAGATTTCAGGTACATAATGGACTTTTGTGATCATTAAACAGAAACTGAATCTCAATGTTCTAATAAACAAAGCTCAAAATGCTAAAAACTGTGCAAATGCACATTTATAGTAACTTATAATAGAACTTTTGTATTTTTATAGTAACTTATAATAGTACTTTTGTACTTTTACAAAACTACTCTTATAATACTTCATGCATTGTTATTAAGCAGCTCTAAAAATGCACAACTCATGAACACAACATGAATAGAAGACAGAAAAACACATATATCCACTGACCTGTAAGGAAAGACTTTTGCAGTAACATTTTGGAATGATGGATCATACTTTTTATCTGCCTGCATAGAGTTCGAATTGAGCAGAGTTGTTGTTATGTTGTCTCCCAGCTCCCTTGCAAACCTCAATGCCTCTATAAAATCTTTTGATGTCTTGAGAACAGTATGGTAAGTCATGAAGTAGCTTGCACCAACGTTGCCCGTAGAAGCAAGCTTAACAGCCGAGCCATAGGCAGCATGCCCTCTATATAGAAAACCGACAAAACCACTATGAATTTGGAATACCTGGAGAAAACTGTGAAGCACAAAAAACCAAATCTCAGGTGACTCAGATGGCCAAAAAGACATCCGTCATGTTCCATAGCCATCTGATTTTCTTGGTCAACCTCCCTGACCGCTGCAGCTCAACTCCGAACTGAACCTGCTTCAATTTGGATGATCACACAGAAATGGAATAAGTTGGTTCTCACAACATAGCTTTCTTTGGCACAGAAAAAACCCGAAAGATAATATTGCTATTACTACGAATCTGAAACACATGATGTTGCAACACCACTGCAGCGATATATAAAAATATAGTGTATAAGCAGCAGTCAAAATGACAAAGGGCTTTCCTCAGAGATGCGACAGAAGTAATGTTATTGCTTCATAGGTACATATACATGATGCAACATCCATAACAAACTATTTTATTCATTGCAATAAATCAGTACTTTTGACAAAAGTTTAACTATGGCCTTAGTCCTTGTGGTTTGGCCTGTGATCCCTCAGATGATTACTCATGGTAGAAGGATTGATTACATTACCTTACCATTACCTGTGTAAGTATTAGTTGACCTACCCTTTAGGACACTTTAATCCAGGGTTGTCTTCAAGGAACCAGGACAGGTACTTATTGAAGTCGACATGGACTGGTCGTCCTTTCTCCCTCTGAGTGATATTGCACGGTATACAAATGCTGTCATCAGGCACTAGAGATTCAATCAAAAACAGAACTCTCATAATCAGCTTGTCATGCCAAAAAGTATATTACCATAAAAACCATTTCATTCCTAGTTTCAAGGTAGTCGACTGGTTTTTAAAGTACTTGAAAAGTACCAGACTGATGGTCTTGATAATTGATACTGTAATCAAACTTTTACATAGCACTGCTCGAAGAGCAACACAAATCAGCGGTACTCAAGATGCACTCCCCTAATAACAATTTCTCAGCATAAAAGTCTGTTCCAATATCAACAAAGCTTCTGTTGCAAGAAAGGCACTCTGGTCAACCAGTCCATGATGAAATAAAACGATGCTGTAGAGCAACAGTTAAGCTTGGTAGGAAGTCAGCCATGGACAACAAGATCTTTAGATTGGCAATATGTTCAATGTTAATAGAACATTGATCAAATCATAGGAATCTCAAGCACTTATTAAATGAATTCACTGTTTACTGATGGCTCAAATTGATCACATTGCTGCAGTTACCTGTCGAACGACAGAATGTATCATTGCTGCGGAACTGTCGACAGCAGCTGCTACCCGGATCCACCCAATCGAAGTAGTCATCCAACCATGACGATGGAGGGTACGAGATATATGAGCTGAACAAACACAGCAGAATAGCCATCACATCACATGAGCCAAGATTTAAAGCAACACCAATGAAACACATAACACACGACCCAACTATGAATAGTACATCAGTCAACATGGACCATCCGTCACATATCAAAACGACCATGAGACCAACTCCTCTGACTAAACCATAACTCACTCTGACTCAGTGAAGGCCTATTAGCTCATTAGTGCTCAAACCATAATGCAGTCATCACCATGAAGCAGATATTTTTAATATTGTTCAAGTCCTATAATCACTTACACACACTCATTATGATGTGACCTTCATGAATAATATCGAGCGGCATCAGTGCAGCAAGGTCATAATTTGTAATTCAATCTGGCATTCAAAATATTTAATAACGAAGAGCGTTACAAGTACATCCTAGTGTATCATTGGTATGCATAGAACATAATTGCAGCAGTTGATATAACACATAGGTGCCATTGCACAATTACACAATAAAAAAATAACCATGAGAAATCAATTTGATGGCTAAAATACAACTTAAGAATGTTAACCCTTACTGCTGCAATTCAACAGCTGGCATTTGTTATTACAATGAATCAATCAATGCACAATGAAAGGCATTACATTCACAACTAGAAACAATGTAAATATGTCTAACAGACGACTAATTTATATTGCCTATGCCTCTGTTGGCCCTTTGCTATGGAACAGCCTTCCTGCACTGTGACTCATGCTGCCATCATATCTGGTAACACAACTGTTTCTGCTCGTTCTCTTATGACTTTTCTATTCTCTAGGGGTTCTTTGCACTGGGAATGCCTCTGATTAGGTTGTACTGTGAGACGCGCTTTATAAATCCGTATATAGAATAGAATAGAATTGCAGTGGTTGAGTGCTTTTGTGAGTACGTTTCCTGAAGAGGTGCTCTACAAATTCTTGAAATGAATGAATGATTCAGCAAATACATGTAAACATTTATGCATATATTCACGCAGAGTTTGATCGCAAAACTCTGCTGTGAAGCCAGAGGCACCACTGAGGAGTTTCTCATGAGGCGGAGTTACCCAATTCATTAAAACTCCAATGAGCTTAGACGAGAAAGACAACCTCACGGTTAGACTCCCAGTGCTTACCTATTGGGCCTGCGGGTCGCTTCGTAGACCTGGCCGAGAAGAGACACGGGCGCACATCCGCTGCCTCCACAGATTTCATTCTGTCCATTAACGGTCGAGTAATTGTGGCCATCCCCGACAACAAAGTACAACGGTGAGCCGACAGACAAGTACTTTTCCATCGCAGTAAAGTACTTCAGAACATAGGAGTCCTAAAATATCAGCATACTTGTGGTCTTCAGAATGAATAAGGCATCAAATAGCATTTTAACATAATGTAACAGGACATTTATTTAGCAGCCTTTAGGAGCCTAAGAATGCTGTATATATATATATATATATATATACATAGATATATATATATATATGGCTGTCAAAAACAGTTTTTTAAACGACAGCTTAAGATATGCTAACAATGTATTTTGTTCTTAGTCCTGAGTCAGACCTGCAAACAAAAGTCACACAATGTGAGAAGTAAGCCTGCCTAATATTTAGTACATTGTCTATATTGAATAATCCTTGAACATTGAGCTGCATTGGTGTCCCAGTCAATTTCAGCACATGTGTCATCATCGTCAAAGAGTTAAGGCAAAAGTACTGGAAATACTGGCAGACCAATTAAGGCACACAATGGAGGAGCATTTAAAGTCTAGATGATACAAATCAGTCGTACCTTTGGCACAGCCAGTTTCTGATCCAATCCAACCTCGATTTTGTTCACAACACTGATGCAGATGCAAAGCCAACCGACAAAACCAACCATCTGCGACAAGATCAGACTAAGCCGCATTAAAGTAAGCAAGTGTGCACAAGTAGGGATGAACTGAATTTCTTGCTGAGTCCGAGTTTCAAGAGTTGAATTTTGCCGAGTCCGAGGTTCTAATATTTAAACTGAGTTTCATTCTCTTGCTTTTTAGATTGGCAGTTTGCATAACTTTTATGAATGTTTCACCTTTATCTTAGTGCTCTATAGGAAGTAGTAACTTGTATAAAGTAATATCAGCAGTAATTGTGCTTTTAGTTAGGTCAATTGTCATTTTGTAGATAAAAATAATAGTATTCAATTTTTACATAGGCCAATTGTCGTTCTATAAATAAAAAAATCCGATTTTCGTATCGAAACAGAAAAGCGGAAATATTAAAACATTGTTTGTACCGAGTTCGAGTTTTGCCGAGTATTATGAAAATCGGCCGAGCCAAGTTTCAGAACAGAGTTTTGGTTCATCCCTAGCACCAAGGTATCATACAAAACATATCCACACATTTAACTCTTCTATATTACCTAAAGGGCAAGCATATACAGATTGTGCTGCGCAATTGTGTAAACATATTTTGTACAAAGCTTCTGTACAGAAACCATCCTCCATTCTAGGAAAGCTAGGACAGAGAAATGAATATTTCTATCACCAGTGCTTTTTTCTACGGAAAAAGGTACCGGAACGCATGGAAAAAGGTGCCCGAACACATCCGCAGGCCCTATTGTCGAAAGAAATGACACTATAACTAGCTACCAAATAAAATAAATTTTACAGGATACAATGATCATAATCTTACTTATTTGTTTTAGAATGTAAAAAAATTGAAATTGTAAAGTTTTATTTCAAATTCCACAGTGTTTGCACAATTACCATATTTTATTATTTATTAATTTGAAAAAAGATGCCGAAACGCCATTCTGGCGCGTACTGCCAGAAAAAAAGCACTGTCTACCACCATACAGAAAACACCACCACTCATTAGATCAACGACATATCCAAATTCTGAGATATGTATCTACCTGAATTTAAATCTACAACTGCTGCGATGATGTTTTTCAGATTATCACATTTGCACAACTACCACAAAACAACATTGGATTTAACAAAAAAACAAGAGGTCCACTTACCACAACTGGCCTTGTGAAGTTGTTCAGGAATATCTTAGCATAGACTTTTTTCACAGACTTGTGCAGCAGCCCATAATCAGCTCTTATAGTCTCAGGCTCTTTCGCTTTCACACAGCAACAGCACTCCGGAAGCCCAGCCTACAAGCAAAATAACACCATCATGTATCTTGAAGCATACATATATCTGACCCCTTTAGACCATAATTTTAGTGATAAAGCCTTGGACAAATGCAGTCATTGTGATGTTCTAAAGCCATAGTAAAGTTCCACTGTCCTACATATCATAAATTGAGCCTACTAGAGCCCACAACAATTAACAGTGGTTGAACCTAACAAAGTTATACAATTGAACTCATCACTATTATTCTCATTTAGTATAGAAAAGCCTATAATTCTTTCTTCTTGGTATATGCAAAGTTTTAAGCCTGGCAAGGGAGACTTGATGAGCTCAGCCATGTCATCGTAGCATTGGTTGCAGGTTAGTATACTGTTACACATGTTCTGGCACACTAGTGACTAGTCCTCCAATGAAAGACTTCATACAATTCAACTCAGATATAAGCACTAATAGCAACTACACGTACCTCTGTTTAGTCTATTTGCAGCGATAACAAAGTGCACGTTAATTAGTCTTCCTACAGATGTAGCTCTGAACAAAGTCAAGGATCTGAACATGATCAGTGTTGCCTAGACTCACAGAGAAAGTTGTCCATGCCTACTGCCCAGCCTAGGCATCAACAGATGCATCTATAAACTCACGTGCTGTCGTTTGGCATCCAGTGTCAAAAGACTGATGAAGAGGGAGATCTGAAGAAGGAAGTCGATAAAGACGGCCAATGCACCATACAGTGCAAATACTCTAACGGCCGGCATATCCATCAGAGCCGCTGCAATGTAAACCACCGTTCAGATTCAAAACATTCACTCCAATTCAAAGAAAAGTCTAAATATAATTCCTCACTTGAAACTCAAAATTAAACGTAGTAGAATCACAATTTGGAATGGGCCAGCAGTGACACATTATTCTAGAAAGGAAAATAGACTGGGAAACATAAATACGATGTCATCCTTAGGAATTCATTTGTTCCAAATGTCGAAAAAGTGCAATTTAAAATCAATCAAACATTTAACCAATGCATAACATTAGAAGCATTTAAAATCTTAGTGGCACCCTTAACGAAGTCAGTTGCATCTGGCCAGTAGCTTAACAAAGTTGACGTATACCAAAACTGTCTGCTGAGCTCAATAGAAAAACCTCACCAAGAAAGAAAGCCAAGGATTCAGAACAACTGGTCAGCATCATTGTGGGTCCAACTTTTCCGACCACTCGGCCGATCATCTGCTCCACGGTCTCACCCGCATGCATTGTGGTTCTCTGAAACGCAGTCAGACAGACGGTAGAGAGGTGATTGAAAGGTTGTCATCAAAAATGGTGACAATATCCCTATTACACACTGGACACATAGATAATTTAAGTAAGGTAAAGTGAGTAATGGTAAGATAATCAATCCTTCTGCCATGAGTAATCATCTGAGGGATCACAGGCCAAACCGCAAACTCACGACAGCCACCTAAGAACTGGAAAACCTTTCTGTGGGATAAATTGGCTTGGCAATGAATAATAATTTTCGCACACACTGAGATCGCAACCCAAACACATAATGCTGATAAGCATTACCAGTTTGACACATACCACCTTCTAGATTCTTAAAACCTTCAAAAATCTGAGATAAGATGTTGCATCTTCCTATGGCATCATTGTGCAACTTTGACCTTTTAACGACCAGCTACATATGCTTTCCCATACATCTTAGTACACACTGGTCGTTAAAGGGTTAAGTGCATTATTCATATAGTGTACCACATTGCAGACTCTCCAAATGCAATGCAATGTTGTACTCCCAAATAACTGAGTTCTTCACTATTCAGTGCTGCACATAAGTGCTCTTCTGCTTGGCAAACCTCAAGAAAATTGTAACCCTCTGCCTCAACCTGGATGAAAATCAGACAACAGTCTGCTGTGCTCAAAATGCTCTCAGTCGAATATTCGGTTGGCAGCAGATTAGGATAGGCTTTGTTGCTCAGCCTCCATGGTCATCAGCACCATTCAACACTGCTCATCAAGGTATCTCACTTATCAACATCGTTTGATGGTAAATATGTCAGATGTAGTAGCTTCATCACGTAAAGATCAACTGACGTTCTAAATCAGTTCGACGTATACTTATGCTAAATGCTGCCAAGGTACAAATCGCACTTATCCAAACTCAGCACTTATCCTTCACCTTGTCAAGGGGTTTTTGTCACACATATTATTATAATCTCAAGACGGGTCTTTAGTCAGAAGTAATCCTGAGTAGTTACCTTCGAGGAATGCTATGTAGATCTTTGCAAAAAATACAATATGAGTTACTCATCTACAACCATTAAGCCCCAGTCAACGTCATCGGATTATAGACATCAATGTCTTTATCCTGCATCATTTCCATTAGGGCAAATCACAGGAACCTCATATTCCAGCAACGAGGACTAGACAACAAATTATCCTGAGAAGTTTCACTTTTGCTGAACATCTGACTGGAATAGCTTTCACATGGCATCCACAACTACCAGCAGTCAATTAATTTATAATAGGACTTCAATTTAATATTCCTTGAAGGGTATCCCACACAGCTGATTGAAACCATGACAGACCATGCCGTTAAGGTTATGAACTGAAGTGCTTATCATAATAATTCCATTCAACAACTCACTTGGTACGTCTGGACCAGAATGAAGATGTTGTCGACACCAACGGCTAGAACAAGGAACGGAACGACTTCAATGATGATGAGAGTTGCTGGGATACCAATGTAGCTGTAGAACCCAATGCTCGACGTCACTGACAACAGCACAATGATCACTCCAGACAATCCAAGCAGCATTTTGGAATGGACCTGAAACATAGAAATATGCTCTTTAATGCAATGAGCTAGCAGTTATTGAGCACCGCAATCTTCAAGACAATCTAACTCAGCAGTTTTTAAATATTGGTATGCATACGACTAACAGTATGTCACAAAGTGGCATGAACAAATATTCAAGAATTTATTTTACACAACAAATAAGTTTAATCCAAAATCTATTTTTATGTTTCCTTTTTGTTGATATTGTTACATTCAATTATATATTAATTTTCTATATTTGTCTAACTATGACTATAATACTCGGTTTTACCAATTCTCAAAAAGTGAAAGAGGTAGATAGTTTACCAAGATCTTCGAGAGGCTGTTGTATTGTCCCAGCATCACCGAAACATAGACGAACATGATGATGTAGCTAGCAAGTATTGTCAATATATCTGAATGACTTTCACGGTTGAGTTCATCCTGGATGGATCTCTGAAATGATTAATTCCAAGGTAAGGTAAGACAATCTCTCAAGGCATTGTCACTGTCACATGGAGGTCGTTGAATCTCAGATGCAGAGACGAAAAAAAGATTAATAATTGATAAAAGTATAAAAGTTGAAGAAGAGGCTGTTCGTCAATTCACACTCTCTGCTTTCATGCCTGTTGACTACCTTATTATCAAGACCCTTAGCACCAGTTACTTGCTTGCATAAAAGTCAACCCAACTTCTTATTTTAATAGGAAATGAATCAACAAAGAGTCGTTGGCAAACAAGACCAGAAAGACACAGCTCATTGCAATCAGCATTGTATCAATTGATCATACATACATTATAAGAACTATTCGAAAGAAGATCAGAGAGCAAAGGATCTGATTGAGTACTAAGTGCTTTTGATAGGCAAATATTAAGCATATGTGATATAAACACATGTAAATACTCTGGGACATGTAATCTGTTGAGAGACTGGTTCACATATGTAACTACCCTAGAACAAGTGATCTATTATATGACTGGTTGGTAGCAAGTCAAGGTAACTTGTACAAGCTGGAAAATACCTCTGTTGAGAAGCTGATGGTAATGTTTTCTCCTTTGAATTCCAGCATGAAATTGATGAACTTCTTCTCCCAAGTCGTTGCCATCTCTTGGAAAGTCTCATTTTTGAAGTTATTCACCAGGAATGTAATAACCAAGGCAGATGCATTTTCGTAATTTTCGCCTAAAGCACAAAATAGTTACCACATCTAAGCCTGAGATTATTAGCAGAAAAGCAAAGCAGTCAAATAAAGATTGGAAAACATAAACTTGAAGAAGAGGCTGTCCATCAATTTGCACTCTCTGCCTTCTTGCTAGTCGACTACCTCATAATCAAATGCCATTTTGCAAAGAGGGGTTAAGTGACCAAGATCTCATTGGAACACAATTTATTATTAAGACTGCATAACAACAAGAAAACTGCTCTCAATAAAATTCCTCGATGTGATTGCCTAACTACATGAGGTACCTGGTGTACCAAATACTGGTTGGAAATAGCAGTGGAAGTTGTGGAAATGTCTATTGAATCAATTGCTAATGACAATCAAGAGCATTTCTACTCTACATGGCTCACATAATTTTTATCCAGTTTCTCTCCTTGAAGAACAGCGCTCATTATTACTGATGACAATTACTACATCCAACAATAAACACTAAATCTTTATGAAGGATGAGAACTATTCACCTGGATAACCGCCAAGCACCACCCATGGCATGATGGGAGCTCCAAAATCGGCAAGGCATGACAGGTTAACTCCAGTCAAAGGCAGATCGTTTATGGTCAAAGGATCTCTGTAAAAGTAAGTTGCATCATCACCAGCTTGCACAAAAAAATCAACCCTTCCAAAACATAATTCATCATCATAAGGCCTTCCCGACTAACTAAAGAAAATCCCTGCTCCTTCCAAGTCCCATCTCTAACCCATAACTTCTTAAAATACCCCAGTCCAAATTTCTTCCCAAACTCTTCACTATCCAGCCAACCCGCTACTCCTCCTGCCTAAACCTTTGAAGACCTCCAGTCACTAATCACCTCAAGTTTTCTAACCAAGCCAAATACATAAAGAATTTCACACCTATCCAGTTCCTTCACCATCAATGCAAATCACCCACCATCATCTGCCTCAGTCTTTTCTATCCCCACGCCTAGGCTTCCTATTCAAAACCTAAGTCTCACATCTTCAAGAACTCTTACCCTGATTCATCTGATCATTCACCTTCAATTCTCGACATAGACATCACCCACCTCAGCCCTTTCATCTTGGAATAATTAAAAAACATTTTTACACATTTGTATTAATTTTGAGGAATTCTTTAAAAATAATAATGATTAAAGATCAACTGATATTTGTAGTTTATAAATCCCATAGCTTATCTTTGCTCTGAGGAACATAAAAGTCAACACATATATATTATATAGTAAAACAATAGACCCAAATTTTACTAGTGCATCCAAGACCCAAGTATTAGGTATTTCACATAATTTTCAAATAACGACACTTATTAATGAACTTCAATCTGATCGTCAAATATGGAGAGAAACTCATCATTTTGCTTCTATTTCTAAAGGAGACTTACCCTGCTTCTGAGCATTTATAGAACTTTTCAGCCTTATTGTTACATTACTTAGAAGCACCCCAAGCAATTCGTGGGGTCCTACATAAATGCCCTGATAACTACCTAAATCGTTATGATCAGATGATGGCAGCAATGATCATTATGGTTACGGTTATGCATACTTGGAACAGATGCTGAAGTGGCTCGTGTAGTCGGCACCAACCAAATCCACGATATCAGGCATCGTCTTGGCAACATTGTCTGGATTGTTCTGGAAGTAGTTCAATGCGGACATGATGGCACATTTTGGATTGTCTGGATAAAGTGGGGAAAAGCAGATATCTTCCAGCGTGATGTTTCGCTTAAGTTTTTCACTCCAGGCTGTCAAACTGGCTAACTTTGTCTGCAAGTCCAAAACCTAAATGCACAAATAAAATAACGAATGATCAAAATTTATAAGAGCATCCAAAATGTTGAAAATTTATAAAAAAAGAGCTTTGCAGCTTAGCAGTAAATAATAAAAAAAAGAAAGACAGATAGAACATTTATCTGAAAGGTATGAATAAACTATGACAGGTATACAACACAGGCGAATCTCTAAATGATTTTACAACACAATACAATACAACTGTAATTTGATAATGCCCTCATTACAGAAAGTTCAGAACTGCACCTTGAAGCCAGGAAACCATTAAGAGCCATAGGCAGACTGGAAGAGGTAGGTTGATTTTACCGCAGTTCACTGAATGATATCTTTGGATTGTGAATGATATCTTTGGATTGCGTAAGTTCACTGAATGATATCTTTGGATTGTTTCAGTTGTATAGATATTAGATGACCCCCATGTGTGTGCTTTGTTCTTGAACTGCTCCCAGCATTCCGTTTATGATCTTATTGATTGGATTGGCTTCATCTGACCCCATAATCACATGGATGACTGGATCTGTTTCTCCTTATAGAAAGTTCAGAACTGCACCTTGAAGCCAGGAAACCATTAAGAGCCATAGACAGACTGGAAGAGGTAGGTTGATTTTACCACATAATAAATGTAGAGTAGTACTTTTAACAATAATTATTAAGAATGCAACTGTCATTTTAGAAACGTTAAGTACTACAGCATTCCTTAATTTTATAAATGAAAGCTATAACTTAAGGCAAAACAAGCAGACAAATTAAAATCTGTTCCCACTCTTAGTCTACAAACAAGGCCTAAAGTCAAGTCAGAACTTGAAGTTAACTTACTGAAAATCTTATTTAAAAGCTGTGTCACTTTAGTAATGTATTAGATCGGTTGAATTAATTGATTAATAAATTAATTGGCTGACTAAATGCCATTTGAAGCCATTGAACAACATTAAATTGATGGTGGGAGATTTGATAAACTTATTAAATCAAGTTTAATTATTAAAATAACTCACATCCACCAATGAGCAAACACTGATCAACATTAATGTGGCCAACACTTACTTCAAGCAGCACCTCCTCTCGCAGAACTGGTCCAAAAAGGTGAGGACTCATAACCGACGACGGGACATCATGCAACCATTGAGAATTGTTCTTAGCCTCGACAATCAGCATCTCGGTTCGATAAAAAGGTCTTAAGAAACAAAAGTATGCAAACTGCAGTTATCCTGGCAATGCTTATGCATAACTGTGAACCTAGAAGAAACTATTTAATCTTCATTTAATTGATAGATGCTAACACTGGTTGACACACCCCAATGCTTGATATATGGTTATTAGCTTGCAGTGGTGGAATTAAACATCATCATATGTAAATCAATTAATAGTCAAGTAAGACAATCTTAATCTATTCAATTATAGTTTATGTGGGATAGTAATATTGTAATGAACAGTGATGCTTGTGTTATAGCAAAATCATTAGCCAAATAAATTAATGAGCATAATCAACTACATTTCAAAGTGGAGTCTGCAATTTGCCTATAAATACTTTGGCGCATGTGTGATCAGCCATAATCACGTAAACTATGGATGTTGGTTTAACTTTGGAAGTAAATTTTAATTTGACCACGTCCATTTTGGTCTTCGACTAGCTAGGCCGTACCTTACGTCCACTCCACACACATTGTTTTCCGACAGCCTCTAGTCCCAGCCTACCAAGTCCTTCTATGGGCATTAGTCTGGACTAGATTAACAACCATTTCATACACACAGTCCCTGGAATAAAAATCCTTAATTAATACCTTCAGACCAGTTTATACATCATCATGGCGTAATCTTTACTTCCCTCAAGTGGCCGTGAAAAATAACTTACGTGAAGTTATTGTCAAAGTAATCCTTTTCCTGGCGTGCCTGGCTGTCAGGGGCTGACCACAGTTCAACTGGATCTGTCGTCACCTTGAAGAAAACTATACCAATCGACAACACAACACACAGAAACAATGCAGTGGGTATGACAATAGCAGGTCGACGGGCACAGAAGTAACCCCAGGTGGCAAAACGTTGCTCAAAGAAGTTTTCTATTGTAGCACCCAATCGCTCATAACAGTTAGGCTCACGCTGGTCTTTAATCTTCTCCAGTTCATAGTCATAGTCTGAATTCAGTAACAGTTCCTGGTGAGTCCCCCTCTGTTTCTTTCCATAGAAGAACACACATATCTGTGATGTGCCAAAGATGAGTAGGAACGCAAGGAACACACACGCCATGATGAATTCCATTCTATCAAATCCAAGGATTGTTGGAGCAATCGGAAGAACATCCGGTTCGATTGGCTTGCACGATGAACTGCAATCCTGGCAAGTGCATTTGCCAGCACACGGTTCAATTGTGGCATTCATTGGGTTCAGGGTCTTGTTCAAGATGTCAAGATGCATCGAAGTATTAGCTGATATGTTGAAGTAAATGTTGAATGGAACAAAGGCTGGATTCTGTGATTTGTCCCCTAAGAACTGAAGCCACAACTGAGGCGTGCATTCGGAAGCAGGTCTTCCACAAAGCATAGACAGAGCTGCCCCTCCAGAACTCGGACTCTGTACATTTTTGCATGAGTTGAACATCCCGTAGACAAAGTTCTCTGAAGCGGCATAGTAGATGGTCCTTATCTGTTGATTTTCGTTGATGTCTGCTGGGTTGACTGCCATGAACTTGCTCTGCTCAGGACTACATGTCGAATGACAGAAGAGGTTCAGGAAGTTCTTCATACATGACGGACATCGAGAAAGAAGCTACAACATGCAGAAGCAAATCATCAAATTACCTTAAATACAGAATAATAAAATGCTTTAAACCAACACTGAAGTTACATTACTAATCCAGATAACAGATGACAAACTATTCCATCACCAGAGCAGTGTAATAGCACTTGCACTTAACCTTAGGTCTAACTTGACTGGTGTTTACAAAAGGCTAGAGATGTCCATATATAACCAGCAATTTCCAAAAACACACAGATGGATAATTTTGCATCTAACATCTAATAAAACACACAAGCTGTATGATTACTGAGAGAATTTTTTTATAACAATCTATTTTTGGCAAAGCACATGTTCATTTAGCATGCAATTCTTGCTTAGGGTCAAACTTGGTGCCTTTGGTTGGAGTTTGAAAGGGCTATTGATTAACTGTTCAGATTAATTGGGTACACAGGAACACATGTAGCCACTTAAATGCAAGTCGTACACTTTCCCCATCTAAGGCCATATTATTTTGGGTTCACTTGTATGCAACGTCGACTTAAAAAAGCCTCAGATTTACATTTCAGCGTGACCTTGGGCAGATTTGAATTTGATTAACAATAATATATAATAATAATAATAATATATATATATGGAAGCCCCTCAGTGAGACCTCACAATGTGCTGTACCAGCGACTTAATATCTGAATGATCCGGATGCTACTTAAGGTAGGTAATGCGCATTCCAAGCATTCAGATGTATAAGTATGTAGATGAATGGAAGGCTGCTAACACTTGAGAAAGCTAAATGAGGTTAAGCTGGTATGCACGAATGTAGCACCTTAGTGATCAGCATAGTGCAATGATACAAAACACCAATGACTTAACACTAGCCAATGGTGTCGAGAAAATAGCACTATCTATATTCATACTCAGCCCATAAACGAAACTATATCAGGTTGCCATCATATGATGAGATTAAGACTGAGGATGTGTTTCTCCTGAAAATCGTACACTATGCTTCAAAAGTGAAATATTCGACTTCAGACAGGTTTTATGCAGATGGGTCACATATATGAGATAATACAATATGTACTATGTAATTACTAAACAACCTCAGACTAAACAATACCAGCATTTTCAAGTGCCCAGTACAACAACGGACATGCAGACATTACTATCCCAGGCAATTGTTATCTGATGTAGGATAAGGGTATTCTAATGCATGGCAAGCAAAATTTCTGCTTATTAGTTCAACCGTTTAACTTTCAGACAGACGCAATGCATGAGAGTAAGACCATGCTGCAGGTGATTGACCAAATAGCAGGCTAAATTGACTTCATCTTTCTCCTTCAATCTTAACTCAAGCTTTTTAAAATTGACAAATTCCAAATTTTTCTCCAGTTATATATTGGTGTTGATCAAATACATTTAGCTAAAGACCAAATGTGACTTGATAAAGACTCTCAAAGGATTAGGAGTGCCCCCCCCCAAGGCTACTTGCACTGCAGGAGTGAATTAAGTGTCCATACATTTGAATAAATGAATACTCAAGGCTGACATCTTGATGATGCATTGCGCGGTCTATCTATTCCAAATGGTGATTCCGCTACTCTGCCTGCATGTATTCAGATATTTGCATTTTCTAAATCTAATCTAAACTGATGCTTTCTATAGGATCATGATCATAATCATGCACTCTGGCCAGTTGGCTATAGCGGTCGACTCGTAACATGAAGAGTGCGTATTCGATCCTCGTCCGAGTTACCGTGTAGGGACCTTGAGTAAGTCCTTCATACACAATTGCTCTGCATCACGACCGCAATTGCGCTTGTGTGAGGCATGTGCACACTTCTGAACTGATTGCAAGAAGGGCGATGTAAAGGTGGCAACTTGTTCCAGGAAGACAGTGAAATGCACAACAAGCTTGATGTTTTTGTACATGAACACATAACCAGGAAGTTGCTCTGGCCTGTGTAGCGGATTGAGTGATGAGCAGGTTGAATTAAGCCAGGAACACAGAACTTGTTCTCGGAGCATACCAACCA
Source organism: Bimastos eiseni (assembly GCA_959347315.1). Taxonomy (NCBI): domain Eukaryota; kingdom Metazoa; phylum Annelida; class Clitellata; order Crassiclitellata; family Lumbricidae; genus Bimastos; species Bimastos eiseni. The sequence continues at coordinate 24,329,522 of OY365810.1, read as the reverse complement.
CCGATTCCTATTCCGAGTGCCATCGAAAATCGATGGTTGGCATAAAAGTTGAAATATTAATAGTACGTGTAATATTAATACTAATAAATGACAAGATTGCTTAATTGTTGTCAGTTATTCTCCATAGCGGCAATTCATCAACTAAAAATGAATTACCTGGAAAATAAAATATTTGTTTGCTTCCTTACCGATCTTGCAATGGTCATGTTTGAGTTGAGAGTGTAGACTTGCTGTGCACTGCAGCATGTAAGTGGATATTCACCTGCAAATGGAATATCTCCACTAATGATATAATATATTTAACAATAGTTCACAATTCTAGCATTGACAGCTTAATAGGTATATGCTAAATATTTATCAAAATCAATATGTTATTACGATCTCCAAATAGAACTGCGTTCACTACTCCGATCAAAACAGCTGGGTTAAGTCAATCAAGAATTTTATTTTCTTGAAGGGGTGCTTTGTAAATTCACAGCGTGAATGATAAACATATTCACCAGGATATATTATCAGAATCTGAACTGGAAACAACAGTGCTAATTTCTATAAAGCAATGTTCACACATGTTCATGCATATTTTTTTAAATAACCAAAGTAAGGATAAATAATATTTCAAATAAGGATATTGAAATTTAAACTCTATTCAATATAAATCAATGCATTTCTATACCTAAATAAATTTGAAATAAAGTCATGTATGTACAGTAAAAAAATCAACATTCATAGTTTACTGAATTCAACCATTCTTTCTGTGACAAAGAAACGCTTACTGGAGTCATTTGCCATCATTTGAGGACACATCTCTCTGAGGAGAGCCACAGCCTTTGAATCGTTAAGTTCCTTTGGTGGACCAGTATAGTTACAATTCATCTGATCACCACACTGACCATACCAAATACATTGAGGCTGTGCCTACAATCAGTCATAACAATGGTTTCTGTGCAAGACAGCAAATAATCAAGTTTATAATTGGGTACAACCAATTATGGTTTGTTGCCCGATAGTATAGGCCATCATTCGCCATTCCAAATCCTATTCTAATTAGACCGACATCAAGGACCGTTCACATTTGGCAGGCCGTAGACCTGGTCTTTGAAGGATTGCAAGAGGTAAGATTAGGCCGGTTTACCCAAATAAGGGCGCCCATTATCGTGCCTTTATGAGGGTCGCCCTTATCTACTCACCCTTATTCATGGCTACCGATTAGGCCAAACACGATTAGCCCTGAGATGATTTGATCCATGGGAGTTGAGTTTTGCTTTAGTCTCTGGGTGCACGGTCCTATCTTCCCCTATCCCCTTTGATCCCCTTTGATCTACAGAACAGCACACTTCCTTTTTGTAAGAAAAAAAATTCGGCAAAAGAGGTTAGCCTTTGAAAACTTAATTTCAGCCCGCATCTGCCATTAAGCTGGCAAACAATATTATTTGTAAACGATCATTTGTTTTGCAGCCATAATAGGCTATAGCCTAGCAATTACTAAATAAATGAAAACAAATGCTGAGTAAAGACAGGAAGTAACTTGGTATTATCATCACCTTATATCAGTAGCTCCATAACTGATCTGATAACTTGGAAAGTTATAATTACCAGTGTCACCAATATACACTTACAAGTATTACGCTGACAATGACATAAATACAAAAAAATGAGTGTACATCTCTTTTGTCTATGAAAAGACATAAAAAATTTCTTTTGATTTTGTCTGACAACAATTTGTGCATGTATACATGCACAAATAAAATCACGTTTCATTGAAAAACTTTTGTAAACTGCATTGAACATAAAACTCAATCAAATATGGGGTCAAGATTTTGGTTATCTCTTCATTTTGCATAAACTGGAACAAAGAATGGAAAGAGAAGATTGATGTTTACCATATGCATGTATGCAAAATTGACTGATATATCATAAGTCCAAAATGGCTTACTATTTTGCAGTCTTTTAAATTTTCTCCAATTTTCATGACTATGGTTTCAACACTAAACAAATTATGTCTCCTCATTTTATGAAAATATTAAAAAAATTATTTTTCATTCTGTGTGTGGCAACAATTTGTGAACACTTTGTAGGCTCACATAACATAAGTCGCAACTCAAAAATGCGGATATCAAATTTTTAGGGCTCTGCAGATTGGGGTATCTTTGGGTATCTTTCTTCCACTTAAACTGGAGGAATGAATGGGAAGAAGTAACAAAATGCCAAAGAGAGGCATTTACCTAGTGTCAAAAACACGAAAAACTTACAGAGATACAAGTTCAATTTTTTACTTTCACACTGCTTTCATTTTTCTACATTTCATAACTATGGTATAAATATAAGAAATTGCATCACTATGGTTCAGTTTTTAAAATATGAAAAATTTCAATATCATGCAATCTGGAAACAATTTCTTGTGAATGTTTTGCTTACAAACATATGTTGTCACTTACAATTTCTTCTAATTCTATTGAACACGAAAATATATCTGATTATTGGGTGGGCACAGTTTGAGGTAACTTTGGGTGCTTCACAGCATATTTTTCTTAAACCTGAATGGAGGGATGGAAAGAGGAGATAAAATGCTAAATGTTCACCTTATGTCGACATGTCAACTACGGAATAAGATGACAAGTAGGGATGAAGCAAGCTAGAATTTCTTGCAAAGTCCGAGTTTTATGAGTTTCATTTCGCTGAGTTCATAATATTAAAAAGTCTCATTCTTTTAAGTTTTAGATTGACAGGTTGCACAACTTAATTTTTTTTAGCTTTTCCTTAGTTTTCTATAGGAAGTAGTAATTTGTATGCACAAATGTTAGCAGTATTTGTGCTTTTAGTTAGGTCGATTGTTGTTTTATAAATAAGAAAATCCAATTTTCGTTTCAAAACAAAAAATCGGAAAGATTAAAACTTGGACCCATTGTTTGTAATAACTCTGAGTTTTGTCGAGTATTACGGAACTCAAACTGAGTTTCGGTTCATCCCTAATGACAAGTTTAAAATGTTTTAATTTTTAGCCTTTATTGTCAAAAATGTATTATCCGTTAAGGGAGGTCAGTGAACAAATTTCTGCAGTCGGTAAGGGCGGAGCTACATATGAACTCGGCAATCTGCTTAGAACTATGCCAACATAGTCAACTGATGAACTCACAAAAGCAAGCATCCTGTACTGGTCACATGGTTGTCGCTAGTTTATTGACGTAGGATAAATGAGTCAATGCAGTTACCACATTCTAGGTCAATATCCCACAGCTTCAGAGCATGTGGAATGACGTGCCTGCACAGCGCTTTCTCATGGCGTGTACTAGGTTTAAAGTACCATTTTCATCTAAGTCATGTTTTTGTAAGCTTACATATTTGCACAATTTATTCAATTTAGAACTTTGCATCATGTGACATCTCATTGTTTATCGGTTATGGACAATGAACAACTGCAACCTTTGCACCATGAGTGCCAATTCCAATAGATATCAGGTCACAGCCAGTCAAACAGCTGAAAAATAGCAGCTGCTTAATCTCATTTGATACCATTCTAGGTCACAAATTAAGTTACCAAAATACAGTCTGTGCATTTATTTTGTGTGTGAGTGCAATATTAGTGCATGTGCCCTCAATCTGAAGTCACATCAGTGCAAAGCAACCATGCTTCATTAACTATAGTCTCTGCCGGCATCTAACGTCCTCTGATCTTACTTCTGAATGTAAAAGAGGCATTCACATGACGAATACAACGGTATCAGAGCGTATATCACAGAATCAAAGAAGAATGTAACATATGTTAACTTATTGTATATATGAGTCAATGACAAGAAGTGTTGTTTAAAATTATTCTAATATGAAACAGAAAGAATTTCATGCTTAATCTGAATAGAAATCGAGTTCTGAATGTTCAGTTCTGAGTGTTATAGCAGATATAGTGGCCAATTGCAAGTGTTTCAGCCTTCAACTACTTTACCTGTGGCCAGTTTTAGCAATAAAAGGAGAAGGCTTACCATACACTGCAAAAAAAGAAGACACTGGCAACAGTCAACTGGAAAAGAAGGATCCATGTGGCTGACCCCTCACCTATGAGGGATTAATTAAAGCCTGGAGATATACACCGTAAGTGAGATGATCAGACAGTGTAGGAGAGGACTGGTCACTTACCCCCATATGCTTAGGTAAGAAAACTGAAGTTGCTAGCACTATATACACATGGCTGCCTCTCAAGGCTATGTTCAAGAGACTGGTTTTCTTCTTCTAATCTGCCACAAGGATTTGTCGTCTTGACGTTGTGCTGTTGTTAAATTGAGTCTGCATTTCAGTCAAAAGAATTTATCAACCGAAACTTGAAGGCCTTATTACTGATAAGTTGAATAGACCCTTCTAACGGCCATGTACCACAAAAATTCGGGTCGGTTTTACTAAATTGATTTCGGGTATATGGCGGAAATACGTTTTGAGGGTTTGGGTTACGACGATTAGCTGCGAACCACAATCAACACCCGGATAGTCAACACTCATAACTTGCTCAATTCCATCACAGAATCTCACACACATAATGTCTTTGGTTATTGGAAGAGGGGAGAAGCTAATGGAATATCTAAGGATGTGATACTAAGCCTGTGGATGCGTCCATGTGGTGTGAATGTTCTTAAATGTCCTGCAATCTTGAAACATTGTGGCCTTTTAATGCATGTTGACAAATAATGGAAAAGAAAATGGCCCTTTCAAGGGCCACAAATAGATATGCGATGACAAAATAATTCATATTTACCCTTAAGTAAATATTGCCAGAGTATACTTCATGTCAACCATTAACAGTGCTGCATGCGGTAAACGAACAGCCCTATTCCTATAGTTTTACCTTTCTTTTCAAGCTCCAACCTGCATTTTTTTTACCGGAAAGAATCGTTATAAATGGTTCATTTGTAGTCTGGCATGATGTGTGCCCAGGGTCTTGTCTTGGTGCATGTTGAACCCTGGAAACCCAATACCCTAAAATAACTTATAGATATATATTCATTTACACAGAAATAAGACAATCTGACAATATCACAGAAGCTCCAAACTTGTGCGGCCGAAACTTCGGCCTCTCAACGCACGGAAAAATTACTTCTGCGGCCGAAGGTTATTCGAATCATATCTAAACACGACACATACCTTAAGTCCCTAACCACTGTCGGGAATTTGTCTTGGAGATTCTGGCTTTTACCATAACCGAGTTGTTGCAACCCAGTAAAGTCAAAAGACGTCTATAACGATTATGAAACACTAAAAAGATTTCTGGTTTACCTGGACCAGAGAAATGAGGAACACCAAAGCGATTGTCCAAAGTAGGACATTCCGCCGATTACAGAATAATTCCATGATACCGATGCCAAGAAGAGTTTCAACTTGCGTTGTTCTACTAAGGATCAAATAACGCACGCAAATCAGATGGCAACGGAACGCCGATCACGAATGACGTTTGGCTAGTAAAAACTGAACGCCTTCAACAGTCGTGGGCTTTATTAAAACAATTTCATAGATGAAGCTATAAAACAAGGTTCTGATTAATTATAAAGAATAAGCACCGCGTGAGACACTTTCCTCTCACCTCACCGCCTACCAGCCTACGCCTAAGCGTTGCTCGGCTGAGCAGTCGGATGACCGTCGCCGACCAATCGCGAAGCATAGGCGGAGTCAACGAAATTCTACATGTTGACCTAGTTTTCATGACGAACTACGTCACTGCTCGTACTACAGCAGTGTCAGTCCCAAGCCTGGATAGCGGAGGAGGGAGACGCAAATGATTTTTATTTCACGGTGTCGTTAAATTAACAATATCTTCATTTAAAAAATTAGCGAAGAGGTGACTAAAGTTTTTTACATTTGCACAAATTTGTAAACTCACTAACTTAAACGGCAGATGTAAGGCCTGTATCGTAGTCGTATTGCTTAAATAAATTTCCAAAGCGCTACTTGGAAGCTAAGCGCAGGGCACTAGCTCTTCTTAATGATTGCAGCACCGTGTCAGATTTATTACTACAATATCAATATTATTAATACATATCAAGGAATCCGGCTGTGATTGGTTCGAAGCAGCGCTCTCGAGGAAGCTGATGCTTCCTCGATGCCCTACGCTTGGCATTGAGTGGCGCTTTAGAAGTATGGAGATTACGATTACGTAACAAAAGTAATTATATTCTTCTTCTATCAAAGATCGTAGAGTCGTAGACTCTAGCTGTCACTCTACTCAGTCTACCGCCTCGTTGATTTATTTTGCTTATTTCAATCATTTGGACCGCCACATAACTTTACGTTGCAAGAGCACACCGGAAAAGAGCACTGTCAGTTAATGGGGCACATGCGCAGTGAAGAAGATGGCGCGAATATCTTAGCAAGTTTGTTGCATTAAAAATAAACAATATTTTGTAGCTTTGCACTTGCACTAACTATTGACGCTAGTTTCTCATCGTATCACCTTATTCGGAAGCGTCGTTTATGTAGCTAGGCAGTAAACAATGGTGAGGTTCCCAAAATGTTTCATAGTTTAAAATAGCTGTTGGTGTTGTAAATGCATTTATGTAGCACTATAGGTAGTATGAAATGTTTTATTTACGGTGCAATTCATATTCGTTTATAATCTATCTGCGGTTTGCTTATAGTAGAACAATTTGTTTGTTGATGTATCAGTGTCGTCAGATCGAAGCGTTTGAAACGAGTTTGTTCGTGTTGCAAATTCAAAATAAACCCATAAAGTGCAGTGCATTAATTGGCAAACTATTACAATAGGTTTTTTTTATATTTTATCTTACTTTTCGCATTGTCTTCGGTTTGCCTTAAATAGACACATATTCCTGGAAGGAGCTGTGTGTTAGGACGTACTTTGCTTTTATCCGTAGAAGCAGAAGCGCAGCACATCCATATTATAATATATCGGTAGCACTAAATACCGAAAATGTCAAAGATACCGGAAAGGCTAAAATGATGCAGAAAAAGCACAGAAAAAGACGTTTGTGTGGGTCGGTTAGGGTTGCATGACTGTGGTTTTGTTGAAGTAACTATTTGCATTATGTGTGTTTAGTCAATTTTATTTCTCTGCTCACAGGATATCAGGAAGTTTTTTGGTGGTGCATCTGGTGTGAAAACATCTGAGCAATCAAGTAATCCGACTTCTAAAAATGCTGACTTGAAGAATGTGAAAAGTCATAAAATTGCAAAAACATCGAAGAAAAGTCCTGCAAGTCCTGCAAAGTCTCCCAAAAAAGAGAAAAAGTCTTCAGTCACTGTTGCCAAAAAATTTGAAATTGAACTCAAGAAGGCACCAAAACAAATTGTAGTGGAACACGAGCATTCTGACGGTGAGGATTTTACGAGGAAAGATGCCAAAAAAGAGTCAGATATTAAAATGAAGGAAAATCGGATGACTGGAAACAAAGGAAGTAGCAAAATGTCTGCCACGGAAAATGATGAAAGGAAGCACAAAGTAAAACTTGAAATTATTTTGATTTGTTTTAAATTTGCATTGTTGTGATAAACCACCAAAAGCTCTGCTAACTGTATATTAGTATTTCCATGTGGTTTTGTTCCTCCTTTATCCAATCTTGTGAGTTTGTGTGCAAACAGTCTAGACTGTAGAGGTTTGGGTTTAAATCTTGAAATTAATTTTTGGTTTGTTTTAAATTTGCATTGTTGTGATAAATCACCAAGAGCGCTACTAACTGTATATTAGTATATTCATGTGGTTTTGGGTTTGTGTGCAGTCTAGAGGTTTGGGTTTAATCATTACCAGGACAGAAAACTATCTAGACTTTTGATTCCCATTATTAACTTTACTATTCAATTAGTTCATCAACCGAGCATTGTATTTGGAAGATTATTTAGGGAGAGATTGGACAAGCTACTGAAATAGGACAATTACACTTTACATTAATGGCTGCTCTTCTATAACTTCTTGGATATACGTATCTTCGCCTGTCTTTGGAGATATATGTCTTCGTCTGTTTAAGGCTAGACTTAAAATATACCTGTTAAAACAAATCATAATGTTATTTTTATTTTTACTGACAATGGTTGTATGTTAGTATTGTTAATAATTACTATGATTGGAGTCGATAAAAAACGATATTGATTGATTGATTGATATACATGTATGGTCACTGGATAAGGATTGCATCTTTAACGTTGAAGTGGGTGCTTAGACTTTATCTTTTGTTTGATGATCCTTCAAATGGCCTAACCCTAACCCTAAAACATTTATGAGGTTGTATGACTTTTCTCTTACAGTTTCATGAGCTAAATCAGTTTCTTTAGGCAAAGCATTCTGTGCTTTACCAAAAATTGACATTAGAATATTTATGAAAGAATACTTCTGTACTTGGGCCACATTTTCTTTCAGGTAATGTACTTCATTAAAGTTTCTGAAAGAATTGGCTTCAAATAGTTAACCTGCTGTGTTGTGTGTGGTGTGTTTGATTGAACTTTGTTGTGTGTTTGATTGAACTTTGTTGTGTGTTTGATTGAACTTTGTTGTGTGTTTGATTGAACTTTGTTGTGTGTTTGATTGAACTTTGTTGTGTGTTTGATTGAACTTTTAAGCCAAAGGATGAAGACAGACATAACAACAACACATCGCAAAGCAAATCACAATCTGATCAAGTAAAGAAACGAAAAAGAGAACCAGTGTTGGTGAGTTGACTTATTTAGCTCCTTTATTATTCCAGGTGTGTGGCCTCTTGTCTGGTGACTTATATTGCCAATGTTATTACATTAGAAAACATCATTACTCTAGTACAGTAAGGTTATGAATTATATTTCAAAATATGGGTTTGAATCAAAGGATGATTTTGCTGCTGCATAAACGTTGCAATGGTTTAACTCCAGTCATGTCTTTTCTTAGGACTGTGTTGGGATGTTATATTTCTTCTGAATGTTCGTTAATGCCAGAATGATCTAAGCTTGTAATTTCCATGTTTCAACTAACTTGCATCACTATGTACAGTGTATACTGACTTCTAGTTTCCCTTACCTATGAGACTTCTCCACTGGAATATATTTGTTTTATCAATTGATGCCTGTTGCAGGTAACAGGATCTTTGAATTAAGTTGATGATGATTAGAACTGGTCAGCAACACAAAAACAAGATCTTTGCTAAAGAATTATTATTATTATTATTATTATTACGCAGCCAAACATCATGCATCGATGGCAACAGAGCAATTGTTAGTGAGGGACCTGTTCAATGTCCGAACATGGTAACATGTTCAAGAGTAACATGGTAACAAGAGAGGGTAGGACCCCTACTCTCCGCCTTGTAGGCAGAGCACTCTGATCCATTCGACCACAGTGGCACACATAGGCATGTATGCATGTATCATATATACACATTTCTGAATGTTTGGACTATGTGACAACCCCACTTCGTCTTGAGCACTACAATCTCTTCATTTCCATTATCTCATTGTGTACTTCACAGTCGACTAACCCGTTTTGATTTTAGGTTTCTGAAAGCGAAGAGGATGAAGCCCCAATTTCCAAAAGAAAACCTGCTTCAAAGTCTGCTCATAAAGCAGTCATTTATGACTCTGGTATGCTTCTAGTTTAGTACTAAGCATTTTTTCTTTACAGCATTTTTTTCTGTGTTTCATTGTTTCACTTGTGCTTGAGAAACCTTCTTTATGCAATTCTCATTCAATCATTCCATATTTTAGTTCTGTTTTGCAATTTTATTGTTCTGTCCATGGTTTGTTTTGTGATGATGTGATGCCTCTTGTGTTGTTACATAATTTACAGTTTATCATTCATAATTCTATTCTATTTTCAGATTTATAAAACTCCTCTCACAGTACAACCTAATCAGAGGCGCTCCCATTGCGAAAAACCCCTAAAGAAAAGAAAAGTCTTAAGAGAACGAGCAGAAACAGTTGTGCTACTAGATAGGATTGCAGCAGGAGTCACAGCAGGAAGGCTGTTCTGTAGCAAAGGGCCAACAGAGGCATAGGCACGAGGCTGAGTTGTGGCAGTTCTAATGAGGAGGCTTTTGATAAAATAAGAAACAGGTCCAGAACTGTGTAATGAAACTAAAGAGAATATAGACAACTGTGGAAAAATGAGTGAGGTCATGCTGGTTTGTTAAGCTATTTTTGAATTTAATTTTTAATTATGGATGGTAGCCGGTTGAACTATATTTTTTTAAAGTAGGTTTTATAGAAAATATATCTACAGTTTCAAATACCTCAAAATTCTGTTATTTTTATAATAACACCACTGGTTTGCTCTAGAGTCTGATGAAGATCCTCTACCAAAAAATCTTCGAGATAAAAGTCCAGTGCGGAAGGCATCCAGGAAGCGTAACATTGATCTCGATTCAGGTAATTGAATACTAAGAATTTGGTCAATCGGCCATCATAAGCTGCATGTCATTTTTTCATTGATTGTATAAACTTGTTGCATTATGTGTTTCTTCATCATTTTCCTTTATGAAATAGTTTTACTTATGTGGCACTGATGCAGTTTTACACTTTAGTCATCACATTTTGCTGATTAGTCTTTTTATATTATTTTATCTTGTTAATTTCTGTTTATTAATAAGGATTTGTGTTTTTTTATTATTTAAAGTTTATTTGTAGGGCTTTAGATGCTTTTTCATTGAAGATAAGTTGTGAAATTTTTCTTCTACTTTTTGGGGCACGTTTACTTTTAATTTGTCTGATGGCTAGTATTGTTTGTCTTGCAGATAGTTCCCCTGCTCCTATCAGAGAAGCTATGAGCAAAATCCAACCAAAGGTGTCCAAGAATTCTGAGCAATCTGCTGTGACTTCATCAGTTGTGAAGAAACCGGTTGATGTTAACGACTTCTTTGGTGTGTCTCCAATTCACCGAACAGAAAGTCGACAACCAGGAAATGTCAATGGCAAGAAGGTTGGATATTTACTTAGTGGATGTAATTTAAAAAATATTGATTCTGAATTTGTGTGCTTGCTGATCTAGCAAGATTGAGCATGGTTGAGTTAGTATATGTTTCAAACCATTGGTTCAGTCCGTATCAGATCAACATGGGATCCAATGTGACTATCTTTGAATTTACCGAGAGTTGTCGATTGTTTGTAACAGCATGCTGATTTCGCATGAAAATAATTATTGACTAACATCATTTTTGCTACCTGTATCTGGCATTTATGCTGAATTGAGGTAGAGTATTTAAACCTCTGCCAGTGTCCAAATGGTCAGAGCCTCCTTGCCTTGATCATCTCTGACACTCGGTTTACAGAATCAATACTTTACTGGACAAGTTAATTTAGGATGTCCTGCTGCATACTGCCAAGATGTGTGAAGTCCATACAGAGCTTAATAAGCTAATTGTTTCGCTTGTATATGAGTCTAAATACGTGCTGGTGGAAATTTTATGTTGTTAATTTGAGGATATATCTAACTTACCGGTTACTTCTAACTGCTAATATCTTATCATTACTGTAGGTTGGGGTGATTCACATCTCAATGGAGATTGTTTTGCTGATTGGCTGATGGTATATGATTTTGTTCCTTTAGTCCCAATGAACAATGCAGGCGCCTGACACATAGTATACATCAGCATCATTTATAGTAATGCTTGCTTTACCTGTTGAAGTGATTACATTTGTTTAGATTAAGCTGGATGTGAGTGATGCGGAAGTTAATCCACCAGGTAAGGTCATTGTTTCGTTCATATACAGCTTATTTAGCGTTTGACAAAATTTAATTACTTTGGCTTTTGTAATATAAAATGATTCATGTAAGAATATGTTCCATGGCTTGTGGAGGGATGATAGGTGGTTTATATTAAGAAAGTATGCTCGAATTCCAACAACAGACTAAAATGTCAGTTAGCAAGGAGGAATTGTGTTTGATCTGTGGAGGTATTGTCAAGATTTTTTAACAGGGTGTATGTGATTTTTCTAGCACAAAGCATTCGATTGTCTGAGAAACTGGCTGCACAGAAGAGGGTAGCAGAAGAATGTGATGCCAAAGAATCATTGCCACCTGCTGAAGACAAGCATTGCAAGTTACCAGCCGTAAGTAATGGTTTCAGTTTAAAAAGAAGCAGAACTTCTCAGTTGCAAGGACATTCATCTAGTCATTCAGAAAAACTTTATATAGCACCCCTCCAAGATGATCTACTCAGGGGTGCTCCCAGCCTGACTCTATCGATTCAGTATTCGGATGCTTACGATGTTTATGTAGAGTCTGTAGTTAAAAAAGCTGGCGGATCCGAGGGAAGGCTATTCCACTGAAAAGGCAAGACTTCGGGATGCAGATTGAATATTTTCTGTGAGTAGCCATGCCCAAATATATTCCCTCAAGTAGCTGGAGTGCTCCCTAACTGGTGTCGCCAGACCAAGGCCTAAATTCAAATGTTAAAGCCTGAGCAATAATGCCAAACCTTCTCATCTCAATGTCCATTCCAGACTTTCAGAGCCAATGAAACTGGGAAGTATATCACAGACGACTTTAAGTGGAAATTGCTCTGTGTCAGAGTTGAACTGAATCAGATGTTACGTCGCTGAGGATTATGCTTCTGTACTTGGATCGGACTTGTAATACATTTAAAATCTTATCATTTCAGAATAGTTTCTTTATTAGAATTTGTCTTTGATTCTTTGATATTAGATGATGTCGAATGCAATTTACATGGACCGCTTAGGGAGTGTGTTCTAAAAGACTGAAGCAGTAGATGAAGTTTTAATAGATGTTTAATAGTGGTCCAAATGCCAACCTTTGAATGGAGTCCTGGGTACAAAACAAGTGCAATACATCGTTCTACCTATCATTTAATGGGTTTTTATGTTTTAAGTTTCTTGAGAATGGGGTCTGTTATTGTAAAGATTGAGTTTCTGTAAATCTTTTATCACTGCTAATTACTTTGTATCACTCTGTATCTGACCCAGCATACATACACTGCACCATGGTGCTGGTAAGTAGTGAATTCTCATATGAGCGATCATTGGATTTTGCTACCTTGTAACCCAGGCATGTCATATAGTCGTGGCTGTCATGGTGCCTGTCAGAAATTTTTATTGGTTTCTTCCATTCACTCCTTGATGATAAAAGTAAAGTGTTATCTCTCAGCAACCACTGGTGATTTTTTTCTCTGAGTTGACTTTATTTTTGCTCTAGAAAATAAAGCCAGGTGTTGTTAGCAAGTCACCTCAGAAAGTCAGCCCTGAGAAGTCAAAGCCACAGATATTGGCTGCTGATACTCCAACCTCAATGAAGAAGAAAAGCCCTGGTGAAGCGGTATGGATAGACTGCTAAACAAAGCAAATGAAATTTTATTATTTTTTTCATTCTTGCTTCAGAAAACAATGTTGTCATTAAATTTCTACTTATTGCGCAAATGTGTTGAGCGCGAGTTACAATCTGTAAGAAACTGCCTACCTCATTAGCTGCCTTCTATTATTTTTTATTAATGACTGTCATGTTAAGTATTTTATGTGAAGTGGTGCTGCTGTTGATGTGCAAATCTTAAAACCTGTAAATCAGTGTTGTGAATTACTGTTGTGTGGTCACAAACTTGAACCTCATGGATAGAATATTTGCTAATTATTCTGAAGTAAATAATAATTCATAAGACTTTTCTGTCTCTTGTTTGGATTTTTGAACAGAGTGAAAAAGGTTCTCTCAAGAAGAGGGGATCGGGGTTTCTCGCCTACAAGACCAGAGAGCCACCACAAGCTCTGGGTGCAAAAGAGATACCAGAGGTTAGACAATCACATTAGCCTACAGGTGCCAAAAATACTCTAGTGTAAGAGATGCCAGAGGTATGATGATTAAAAAAGGTTGGAGGTACTAGAGATAAATACCAGAGGTTAAATAATGAATAAGGCTGAGTAGTGGAGATGAAATACTGTAAAAGAGATGCCAGTGGTAAGATACCAGTGACGAAAGGTCTGGAGTTATTGGAGATATCATGCGTGCCTCAGGCGTAATTGAAGTCTGGTTTTGTTGTTATGTTTGTTTGTGCAGCTTATTTATTGTCATTAATCATGCAATGACTTTTCATGCATTGACTTTGATTAAGAAGTATAGGGATGAACCAAGCAATGACTTTTCATGCATTGACTTTGATTAAGAAGTATAGGGATGAACCAAAACTCTGCTCAAAAACTCGATTCAGTCGAGTTTCGCAGTACAGTACATTACTCAGACTCGGAGAAACAGTGAGTCTGAGTTTTAATAAAATTGGATTTTCAATTTACTGTTTTGAACATGAAAATCGGATTATTTATTATCAAAACGACTATTGACCTAACTAAAAACACAAATAATGTTACTATTAGGACTTACTAGTTACTGGTTCCTTGTGTAAAATGAGGCAAAACAAAATGTCATAAAAATTGTACAAACTGCCAAATTAAAATTCAAGAGAATGAGACTATAAATATTCAAAACTCAGACTCAGTACAATTCAACTCGTAAAACTTGGACTCGGCAGCAAATTGACACTTGGTTCATCCCTAAATAAGTATCCAGCCATCTTAGAGGGGTAGCATTAGTGTAGTGTCCATTTTTGCATGTTTAAGCTTCTTTGGTCTTTGTTTTGTGTCCCTGAATTTTAAATATTTTTAATTATTTTATTTAGTATTTAACTTTACGGTATTGTATTTTTTATAGAGCTTTGCATCTCTGAATAGAAATATTTTATAGCATTTCTCATTGTTTTTTGTTTGTGTTGGCAGGGTGCAGAGAACTGTTTGGAGGGTTTGTCATTTGTGATAACTGGTGTCCTTGAGTCAATTGAACGAGATGATGCTAAGTCTCTGGTGGAACGATACGGAGGCAAGGTGATGCAGAACGTGAGCAAAAATACGAAATACCTGGTGATCGGAAGAGACCCAGGGGAATCGAAAACGTCCAAGGTGAGATAAAATGCTTTTGCTAAGTATATATTTGCGTGAAGTATATTTGCGATTCCACTTATGAAAGAGTGCCTCATAATGGCACCACACAATTGGTTATTGATTGATCTAAACATAAGCGTTTTAAAACAGTTTGAGAATTTTTGTTGCACAGGGACGGATGCAATGGCGTGAAAATGCAACTATAGACTGTTTTGCTAGGGAGAGTTGAATACGTGAAAAAGTACAATGAGCTTCAGTTGAAGTGTGGAAGCATGGCACCGGCATACCTCCACAGCTGACATGGTGCAGCAATTGTCAACCAAATTAACTTTAAACTGGAACACAGAGCTCCCCGATGTATGCCGGGCAGAGCCAACAATTGAAGCTGAAATAACATCCACTCATCTCTTGCATACATTATGATATATGTGAATATTTTGGAGTAGTTGCTATGAATCAGGCTGCACAACTGTGACCCATCTGACCAAAACTCGGATATTTTACAATTTGAGTATCTTGCACCATTTTAAAGGATAAAGTCTCTTCTTTAAAGTGACACTAAATTTTTTTCTACGATGTTCCTGTCAAAAGTTATGAGCGAAATATATTGCTCAGTTGTTAAATCATAATTCTGAGAAAAATGCATTCAAATTTTGGTGTAATTTTGAAATGCGAAATTCCTAACCAACCTTGTTCAAAATTGAGTGAAACTTGAGACAGACAAACTAGCTTCTATTTGTTGTCTCATGTAGCATAGGCTAGACGAATGTCTGGGCTTTCTACGAATACCAAGTTTGCTATCCTAGCCTCAAGCTGAACTTGGCTATTAATGGTGGGAAAATGGCAAATTATAAGAAGTCATTAAATTATTAAAAACAATGACTTCCACAAAGTCATCTAAAAGTCATTTAAAAAATTTTGTTATAGAAAATTTAAGTTTGTATTTGTTTAAAACATATTTATATATCAATTTTTATCAAAAACAAGAAATTTAAAAAAAATTTCTAACAATTTTGCAATTATCTCACTAACGTGTGGCAACATAAGCCTGTTTTTGGTCAGATGGTCATGATTTAGGATGGACCAGAGCTGGTGCAAATCAATCCTGGGAGGCCCACAAGAAGTGAATTGCAATAATCCAGGCATGTTAAAGTTAATGCTTGGAGGGTCAGACTAATATGATCATTTTCTGGCACAGCTGATAGTAACAGAACCTGCAAAGGAGGCTCACACGATAAGTTGTCACCATGTCTCAGGTTGGAGACGATGAGCTAGGGATTCTAATTGGGAAACTGGATGTTTCTGTTACTTTCGTCAATGTCGGACTTGTGCCCAGCCTAATATGTTGCGTCTTTGTTAGACGACATCTATTTCCGCACTTCTGCTTTGTGCATGATATTACCAGTGCTCAAAGCTTTTGACCTTAGTGTGAATCTTGATTTAAAATTGGCCAAAGGAAGGGACCATGTTACAGAGACTTGTTTTTTGAGATGTTAATGAATTATTAGAGCACCATCGCTTGGTTTTGCAAAGCATTGGCAGATTAATAGATGACAGGCAGCATTTGTCTGTCACTAGTAGATATTCATGTCTCATTTCATCCAATTTCTTTAACTGGTTGATATTATTATTATTGGGATCGATTTCAGCATCTTAATATCTGACTGATGAGTTGATGCGATTGATTTTTCACTGAATGTTGAGCGTTAAAGATTTTTTTTTCTTAGGCGAATCAGCTTGGGATAAAGCAACTTGATGAAGATGGTTTGTTCGAGCTGATACGAAAACTTCCAGCCAAGAAATCAAAGTATGAAATTGCAGCAGCCAAGGAAGCAGCTATTCACGTAAAAATTGTGATTTGTTTTTCTATTGATTTTGAAAGTAGTTTGTTGATTTCACCCGTATACCATGTACTTTAACACTGTTGACAATTGCATAAATTTATTATTACAATATACATGACACAATAGCAGGTCTACCAATTTTCAGATCTCTCTTATGCGCTTTGAAATGTCGAATTAGAATCTGTTCTGGCGAATTCCTCTTTCCGTGTTCCTTCTTCTGACAGAATGTTGATGAGAAGGTTGTGTTATTCTAACTCCCATGCATACCAAACCCTGCTGAAGCTATAAGAAACAGACCTTTAGATTACAAAAAGAAAAAAATGTGGAGATTACTGAACATAGAACAGTTCCCAAGACATTTTAAAAAGTGTCAAAGCATAGAGACGCCTGCATTGAGATATCAGATAATAAGTTTGAATCTACTAAACTCTTGCATTTCTTAGAAAACTCCATCACGTTCCTCATCGTCAATGAAACCAAGTACACCTTCTGCTGGAGCTCCACCAACCGCGTCTTCAGGACAGACGGGTCGGACCCCTGGCACACAGAAAAGTGAAGCTGTTGCGCAGTCTTCACAGAAAACCCTAAGTCCGGAAGTTTGCACAGACGGCAGTGACGCTCTGATGTGGGTCGATCGATATAAACCAATGAGCAGCAAACAGATAATTGGACAACAGGGTGACAAAAGCAATGCAAAGAAACTGTTCAATTGGTTGATGTCATGGCACAAGAACATTGGCAAAAAACCTGTCTGTAAGTATTGTTGTTAGACAGTTTTATAGCTTAGACTTATAACTGCGGACATTTCGAAGCCTACCACCATAAAAAGCAGAGCATCTATGGTCAGATCCTATATATCAAACAATTAAAATTTCTGTTTTGATGCAGAGAGCTATGACTAAATGATGGGTTTTAAAATTCGAAAACGCGAGTTCTTTATGATTTAGTGTCATGGGATGCATGGCCATATCCATAGATAAATATACAACAATCTATGCACCCATAGTTAGATACTTAAAAGGTGGTATGTTCAGTTTCTTGATACATGCATAATTTTTTTTAGTGCTGCGATGATTCGCTAATGATAGTAATGTTTTGTGTTTTATACCCATTTTGGTCACATTTTGTGATGACAGTTTCTTGTTTTCGTGGCATCTAGTTGGCCGCACAAGTGACGATGGGGCAGGTCACAGAGCAGCCCTGTTGTCGGGGCCTCCAGGCGTTGGTAAAACAACAACAGCACAGATCATCTGTCAGGTGATGGATGCTTTGAATGCTTGTCTATTTCATTCGAGTATGATAACAGCTCGTGTTACTTGCTTTCTAATTGATTAGTTATATTTTCTATTCATGTGTATTATAATATTTATTTTCCTCTAAGCATTGAATGTTTGTATTTCTGTCAATTCAGTGGATGCAATGAGCCCTTAGTTAAGGCACTAGTTAAGTTCTATCCCTACTTAACTTGATTTGTGAATTTTATTAATAGCCAATTGCCGGTTTATAAATTCTACACAGGAGCCCCTGGTTAATGGAGTCTATGACCCCTTTGGGGTCCCCTGTGTAATCAGAATTTTCATTTATGAAAACTTGTGTTTGTAATTTTCTCGTGTTTTTTTGGTTACCAAATAAAATTGAATTGAAGAAGAAAAAATGGGGAAAAAATATATTCTATTTTAATACTGTCTGCAAATAACTTAGCTTTACGATTAAGGATTATGACAGAGGGTGTATGTTTTGTTTTATTTATGCATTTAGGAAGCAGGATTTTCATATGTCGAATTAAATGCTTCTGATACGAGATCAAAACGAAGTCTAAAGGAAGAAGTGGCGGAAGCACTTAACAATCACACATTAGTTGATTTCTTTGGTAAGGCAATGTTTGTCTTCGTTTGTGTGTGTCTTGCTCTGTGTATCCTTGTGTGAGTCTGTTTGGGTTCCTTGAGTTGAAACATATGGTTAGTGGCCTGTAACACAGAGTACAGTTTAGATCCTCTTCAAAGACAGTGTTACTGTGTAAGGATCGGGAACAAGTCCTTTGCACACAATTGCTTTGAATATGACTACAATTGCACTTCTGAACTAGTTGTAAAACGGATAATAAAAAAATGCTATTGTATTGACCCTTTAATAATGAGTTGCATTGTTTCGCATACATTTTAGTACATTAGATGGTTACATTTTCTATTCACACGTATTGTATTTTACTTGTACATCTTTTGTGTTTTTTGTGATGCATTTGAAAGTGTTCTATTGCTAAGATACATATGTAATTGTACATCTTGAAGTAGTTATTGGATGGCTAGATGAGATCTTCAGAACCAAGATGGCAAAGTTGAGTCTGTTTCAATTGTTAAAGTTCTTGTAGGTTGCTTGATGTTGTGTATTGCATAGATGCGTAAGACAATTATGTTTTTGGCTAGATGAGGAAGATTACTGGAGCTTGTGCGGAGTTGGTTTTAATGATGAAGACAGCCACAAAGGATGATGAGGGTAGTGTTGGCAGCATTGTTGGTAGTTTTTGTTCATGACAAAATGAATTTACCAGGAGCAAAACCATCAGGTTGATGCTTCTGTACAGACAGTGTTACCCCAGCAAGTGATTTGGTGACTGATTGTTTGACATCTTCATATAGGTTTTCTTACATTCTCCTCCAATCCTGGAATGTTTCTGTTTAGTTCTACTTTGTGTTAACACTGGACAGGCTTAATGTTGTTGCATTGCAGAACAAATAATTAAACTGTGTTGTTTGATTTTATTTCTAGGCCAAAGCAGTTCTCAAAGTGGAGCACATGCAGTTGATGGCCAGAGGCATTGTCTCATCATGGATGAGGTTGATGGAATGGCCGGAAATGAAGACAGAGGTGGAATGCAGGTACAACCCCATCCATTCATTCATTCATTCATTCATTCATTGTGAAAATTTATATAGGATCCCTTCAGGGCTGCTACTCAGGAGTGCTCCCAACCCCTGCACATCTGATAAGAACAGTTTTAAGGCGAGTATAAAAAGAGTCTTGAGTGGACCCTGGGGACAGCTCTGCCACTGTTTGGATTTTGACATTGCCAGTCCCAAACCTGGAGAAAGTAGGAGGGTGACACCCAATCATCTTTGATATGGAACTGTGTCTTTTAAAAAAAATCAACCTTGTGGACAACCACAATGTCAACGGGAGCATGTTCCAGAACTAGGGGCCAACCGCAGAGAAGGCACAGTTTTGTTTAGTAGTTGTGCAGGCAATCAGTAGAGAGGAGAGAGTGACAAACTGTTGCACTTAAGTAGAGTAGCAGAGATCGCAAAGACAGGCAGGGACGAGACCCCTTTTCATTTTAATTGTCCTTGTGTGTTTTGTATAGTTTTTCAATGGCATTTAAAATTTATTTTGATTGTTTTTATTCATTCAAAAGGAACTGATTCAACTGATAAAGCAAACCAAGATTCCAATCATCTGCATGTGTAATGATCGAAATCATTCAAAAGTGCGCAGCCTTAGCAACTACAGCTTTGATCTTCGATTCCAAAGACCTAGAATAGAACAGATCAAGGTATATATAAAAGGAAAATATTTCAATCATTCACTTGCTCTGGCCCCAATGTTACCAGTTAGTCTATAAATATTTTAATGCTACAGAGCTTAGTATGCTAGCTTCAACCCAATGTTTATTTGCATTATAAAAACATCAATTTTTGAAGGAAAGTTTCAAGAGATAAGTGCAAAATGAAATATATGTGTGGAAATAGGAATATTCTGTTATCCAGAATTGAAGTTGTTAATTAACACTAAATACTTTGCATTTAAGAATTTTTTAACCCTGGTATTTATCATGGTGTGATATATGCTTTGAAAGTTCTGAGTGTTTTTTCTTTGTGTCAATAGGGTGCTATGATGTCCATTGCATTCAGAGAGGGTCTAAAAATTCCTGCCCCTGCACTGAATGACATTATACTTGCGGCCAACCAAGACATAAGACAGGTTAGAGAACATGCAGATTGGTGTAACCTACTCGACGACTGTTCCTTCATTGCTGATGTTTAAATTGATAGGCCAATGTATTTATGTGATAGCTCTTCAATTTTCAAGGAATAATAAATTTCACAGATTTTCCATGGAAAATTTAAAGTTTGCTAGACGAATACAGGCCTGTACTTTTTATACTTTATGTACATGTAAATGTTTAGCTTATAGAATCATACACCTCAGCCAGATGAGAATTGATCTTAAAGTTATTTGTTGGTAATATTAGATAGATTTTTCAATTAGTTATTGGATTGTTCATACATAATAAATTTTTATATGTGTAATAACTGCCTTATGCATTTCTCATTTTATTATTCCAATGATCATATAAATGGGCATGATTTCCATTGTCGACTTATAATTGTGATTTTCTTGCAATTATTAAATTAAACAAAGTTAACAAACAAAGAATTCAAAGAAATTATTTTTTCTTAGTATTTGCCAGGGCGAACGGTGCAATGTGGGATATATGTCCGAGGCGATTTCTGATTATTCTATACCCGTGCTTCTTGAGGTCTTTTACCCATTGATGAAGCTTCTAGTGATGACAATTTTTTTGACTAGCATAACTTGAATGATGGTTGTTTGGTTTAGTAAGTGATGGGTTACATGACTGATCAATGAACTGATTGATGACTGATCAGTTGATTGGTTAATGAGCCACTGATTTATTGGTGAATTCATTGTTCAAATGTCTACTTTTAGGTGTTGCACAATTTATCGATGTGGACAATAAAAGACAAGACGCTGAGTTATGAGCAGTTGAAAAAGGAGGCAAACAAGGCACAGAAGGACCTCCATCTAGTCAGTTCATGATTTATCTATTTTTTGTAGCTCATATTTCTGTTTTTGGTGATTTATTATTAATGATTAACTGCTAATACTATATTTTGGTTATCTTGGGCCATCCCTGTTTATGTTGGTTTAATTTGAGTTCTGTCAAATTACTCATCTGCAGTATTCTTTTCTGATTTCTTCAGTTGAATGTTGAAGGCATTTTTTGCCAGTTGCTGTATTTCTGAGAAATATTTATGTTTTTATTGATGTTTGTTGATTTTATGGTACCAATGTTAACGTTCATCTGGCAGCAAGTCACTCTAGTCATGTTGCTTTAGTCATGGCTGGGGCTGGAATTGCTCCATAGTAAGTTTTTGAAGAGTCACTATATAAATGTTCAGAGTGAGTGAATCAAGTTTGTTCAATCAAATTTCAACTGGAGTTGCAATTGTGGTTTAATTTCGTGAGTAATATTCTAAATGCTAATCGCCAAGGCAAGACAAGTTTTTGCAGCTTGCATTTAACCTTGCCTCTGCCTTCCGAATAACTAGTATTTCTACACAGTCCTAATAAAAAGCTGTAGCATATTTGATAGATTTGTATAAAGGTTTTTCTGTTTTCAGGGTCCCTTTGATGTTTGTCGAAAAGTTTTTGCAGGTGGAGAAGAGACTAATAAGATGACAATAAATGACAAAAGTGACCTATTCTTTCACGATTACAGCATAGGACCACTTTTTGTACAGGAGAACTACATTCATGTCACACCCTTCAGTGCAAAGTAAGTAATGCTACAGCAGAGACAGTTCATTTCAATTAAGTTCCTGTGGGTTTGAATCTGCCAAGAGACTCCTTGCAATATCTGGGGAAGCCTATTTGTATGCCCATGCCAATGTCACAAACAGCTGAGTTTGATACCAACGTCAGCTTGAACACAAGTGGCCCCAGATTCATTCAGTGATGTCGCAAGGCCTGTAAGGAATATTGTCTACTGTAGGTGTATATTTTTATTTATTCGTAAATTTCATATCGCCTTTCTTCCAACATCTTTTGCTCAGAAGTGCACACGCCTCGACGGCGCAATTGCAGTTGTACTGAAGAGCAGTTGTGCGCGAAGGACTTACACACTGACTGATGCCTCGAATGAGGGTCGAACCTGCTCGCTCAGCACACACTGAGTGTTACGGGCCGACTGCTCTAACCAATCAGCCACCGTGCCACCCAACAGACACAGAACCATTAGCTAATGGACACAGGACCATTAGATGTAATAACACCTCTAGGGCAGGCTGTTTTTTGAGTTATGTGACTTTTTGAGTAGTTATTAAATGGAGATCAATAACTTTGCATTATTGCTGAACACGTTGAGCGCTGGTGATGTGTATACACGTCCCGTATTCCATGTATTCCGAGGTGAAAATTATTATAACTGTTCATTATTGCTATAAGTTTTCATTCATATAATCATTAAACACTTCATATAGCACACCTTAAAGACTGCTACTCAGAAATGCTCCTAACCCCATCACAACAGTTTTGTGGTTAGAATAGAACATGCTGAAGCAAACAGCACCAAATGGAGTCCAATTTATTTTTTTATGAACAACAGGTCAATAGCTTAAGATTCAGCAAAGGGGATATAGTTTTTTCTATAGTTTTTTCTATAGTGTTTCCTATGGTCTTTCTATATGTTTATTTGCTTGACAAGTGCGCTTCTAGTTGCACTTAGTCTCAAAAATTCAACTTGTTTTGTGTGAACCCATATTCTCCAATTCATGCTTATTTTTGATCAAATGATCAATCTGTGTTAGGCATTTAGCGCATGATGTAGGTCAGGTTGTCATATTCTCATGATTTGAGTTTTGTTGATCAGAGGAAGTGTGTATAAACATCTGCGCTGTCTCAGTCGTGCAGCAGACAGCATTGCTGCGGGGGACCTAGTGGATGCTCATGTCCGGCGGGGTGGCAACTGGTATCTACTGCCTACTCAGGTTTGTTATCTGTTCTCTGATTAAGTTTTTTCAATGATTTTGCATCAGTGTGGTTTCTAAAATCCTATTGATGGGAAGTATTGTTTGTATCTAGTGAGCATTTATTAAGCTAATTCAGAGGCGCTAATAGCTTGAGCACCGCAGCGAAACAAGAAGTTCATTAGGCAGTGGACAAAAGTGTGAAGACTGCCAGCATTATCTCAGCTAAAATTTGTGGAGGATGTATTTGGTTATCTCTGCTGAACTTATGACAAAGACTTCAACAACAGTAAGAACCAGGAATTAACCTTGTGTACTGCAATGCTTCAAACTAGAAGACCAATTGAAGACCAAGTTCATTGTTTTATTTGGTCATTATTGTATTGATCTTGCACTGATTGAGTCATTAAGTATGTCGTAATCACGATAATGACAACCGCACTTTGACATTGACAATATAGAAGGTTTTTTTTCTGTTTAGGCGATTTTTGCAAGTGTGATTCCGGGTGAGTCAATGCGTGGATCAATTGGTCAGATGATTCAGTTTCCTTCGTGGCTTGGCAAAAATTCAACAACATCAAAAAATGACCGACTTCACCAGGAGCTTCGAACACACATGAGACTCAAGTGAATATTTACTTACTTCAATTGTGGTAGACTATTAACCTATGACCTTTGAAGAATTAACCCATGACCTTTGAATAATTAACCCATGACAGTGTGGATTGTAGCAGCCATTCTGATACTGCTTTGCTTGCATCTTTTTCTATTCCTTCTATTTCCTTCTGGAATGACCTCCCACTTGAGCTGTGCTCTTCACTTGTGTTGTACCCGGCAGAGTTTTACAAGTCACTCAAGTCGTTTTGATTTAGTTGTGGCTGGACTGGGTGCACTTATGAGTAGGTTCTTGAGAGGTGCTGAATAAGTGCTCAGAATGAATTAGTGAATGACTAGCTGAACTATAGTGAGTAGGCTGAGTGTATGCTGTCGGAGGGAAGATGAGACGGTAAGGAAGAGAACTGCCACCCGCCTTCATATGCCAAGGCTAAGAAAATGAAGTCGTTGACACTTCATACCCATGGATGCTTCTGAAGTTAGCATAATGGGCTGCTTTTCTCATCTCTCAATGTACTTAAGGCTTTTAAGAACATGAAATCAGATGTGACTGTGTTTTTGCTATGGTACTGGTGAAGTGGAGTTATGTGTGAGCAAAAAATATTGCCTTTTTGATTAATGTGGTGTGCAGGTGTTTGCTTTGAGATTTTTAGATAGCGACTTAAAGCTGGCCATTTGTACAGTTGGACAGTGAACGAATTATACAGTCATACAAAGTCATACATTGTTCATTGCTTTGAATGGTTGTTATGAGCAAGTGGCATGCAGCAGAATAGAGCGAAGACGCGATAATTGCCTCAATATTTTACATCATTTTATGATTGCAGCATCAAGGTCTGTTTTCAAATGCATAAATGTGTTAGCAAATATGTTACCATAGAAGACATTGATCAGCCTGTGGATGACTAAAACATTATGTCCTCAAAGTCGTTTCCCATTAGTGTTAATTATTCAGTGACTAGGATGTATTGTGGTAGAATCAGTGATTAAGAAAAATTCAGGAGCTATGCTTATGATCTTGTTACAGGAATGACACTGTAACAAAAGTGAGTTTAAACAGAATGTCCCTGCTGTTTTGATGGTGAAAAGGACTAATTACATGGCGGGCCAATTTAAAACAAATGGTTTAATGTATACAGTGAGAAAATCAGTGGAGGTGTGGGTTAACAGGAAATAAGCAATTTTGTCTCGGGTACCATTAACCCATTCCCGCCGGATCGGGTTGCGGGTGACCCAAAATGGGAGGCATTGAGTCAGACTATGAAATAAATATAGTTCCATTAGGTCATACCTAAAAATAGCAATCGCTGTGTTTATGGAAAATTTTGCGATCGTTTGATACTAGATTTGTTTTATAAACCAAATATTTTTCGAGTTATAACAGCAGAAAAAATGTGTAAAAGTAGCCCATTGACTATGGCTTTTAGCAATGTCTTGGATTAGAGCGACGATGCATTTTCGTCTATAAAAGAATAAGTTTTAGGTAAAGATGTGATCGACAACGTATAGATAAATAGCCAGAAGCACGTGTGAGTTAGACCTGGGCTGCAATTTGATCCGAATTTGAATGTTGCACCTTGTTTGTTATTTATTTGAATGAGCATTTCTGAATGTTGATGAAGTGGGATTTTTTATTTTGACTTTCTCTTTCTTGATAGTAAATTTCTTGATAGTCATGATGTAGTGTTTTGATTGTGTTGCAGAGATTTGTGATTTTGTTGTATGAAAGCATAGGACTGGTTACTGATATTCCAAGCAAACAAATAATATAAATGAAATTATGTAGGCTCTAGTAAAAAAAAATGGGCATGTCTATAGATCACCTTATTTGTGAAAAACTTACTTTTTTTGCCTTATATAACATTCAGGATTTATAATATTGTTTAGGCTGAGCCACTATTATAGTGGGATACTATTATAGTCAACTTTTGTACACAATAAACGATAGCTTGTTATGCCTACTGTTGTTGGATGCAGTGTCGATCTGCTTATTGCTGCCTGTTTTGCCATTTGGCATCTCAGGGCGCTATATAAATCAATTGTTGTTCAAAACTATATATGCATTTCATAGCCAGAGGTCTGCTGATTCAGAAAATATATACTTTATTCTGCTAAGTATAACCCTTTTAGCAGTATTGTTGTTCTAACATAAGTACCATCTATTTCATATCAATCTGGAAAAAAACAATTCAGGCGGGAAAGGATTAATGTTGAATCTTGTTTTGTTTTATTATTCCCTTATATCTCTATTATGTCACTCTCAATCACAGGTGCCAGACTGTAAATTGTGCAATAATGACTTGTTTAAAATGTTTAAAATTCCTACATTCATTATTATCTAAGCTATTATGTTTTTCAACAGCATATCGGCCGACAAGAGAGCACTGAGTCAGGATTACCTTCCTGCTTTACGACTCATGTTGACATCTCCACTCATAACTGAGGCAACTGAAGGAGTCAGTAAAGTGGTGTCACTTCTCGATACATATGACTTGCTTCGCGAGGACTTTGACAGTGTCATCGAACTGACTTCGTGGCCTGGAATGAAGGACCCCATGAGTCAGATTGACTCTAAGGTTAGTAAATGGTTAAGTGAGGAATGAAGGACCCTATGAGTCAGATTGACTCTAAGGTTATTATTTAAAAGGTTAAGTGAGGAATGAAGGACCCTATGAGTCAGATTGACTCTAAGGTTAAATGGTTAAGTGAGGAATAAAGGACCCTATGAGTCAGATTGACTCTAAGGTTAGTTAATGGTTAAGTGATTAATTTATGGCAAGTTTACCAAGTCTGTGTTAATTGGTAATAGATTGACTTTGGGAATGGGAATGAATGAAAGAAATAGTGAGAAAACATTCATTAGCTAGTGGTTAACAGATTGTTTTCCTTGTAGGTAGGTGGGTATAAGATTTATAAAGTTTATGTGCTTTGAGGTAGCAGTTGCTGGCAGTTAATATTCTGTGATCTAATTGACAACATTCTTGCTTTTCAAATTTTAAGTATGCTGTTGTTTTTCTCACCAGCCGCTGTAGCTTGGTTTGCATTTTGGGGTGCTTTCTGTGGTTAGGTAAAAGCTGCTTTCACCAGGGCGTACAACAAAGAAGTGCATCTAACCCCATATGCAACTGGAGCTGCAGCCAAGAAAGGCCGAGGACGTGGTGGAAGTGCTGCTGGCCAAGATGACTATGAGCTGGAGTTGAAGGAAGATGAAGTGGTTGCAGGAGAGGGGAGTGAAAACAGTGATAATGATGACGTCACTGCCGACACAATGATCAAGGTGATGGAGCGTTTTTATGATTACAAACAGCAAGCGCATTCATACTAGTAGTTATGTAGATGTGAGGATTGAGTGGTTTACTAGATTTCTGCTAGACACGAGACCTCTTTTGTGATGCACTTCAAAGACACATATTACGTATCCAGATGCATAATCGTATAAATGATACAACCCTGCTAATACATGCAGTACTGTGATCAGTAGCTCATCATTGTAAGCAGCAACGTTAGTTCTTTACATACTGTTGTATTTTCTTATCTCAAAATGAATGACGTGTGAATAATTCTGTGACTCTTCTAACATTGTAAATGTTTTCGTTCAAAATCTGGAAATGGCGTGAGGTTTTAGAGACACTTCCTGTCTTAGTCAATACACACTTCTGTTTGGAGTTTGGCATATATCTGTACAATGACAGGGGTACCCTTAAGTTCATGCCCTTAGCCAGAAATAAAGAATAGGCTGTCCAAAACCATTCAAACTTCAGAATGGAGGGATGAATTGATGATACAATATATGACATTTGACACAATTTATGCCCATCCCAAGGATGTGCCCTCGGCCCTTTTTGGCCTAAATTTGTAACTAAGGATGGGTGGCTGGCCAACGACCTGCTTACCTTGCTTGGAAAAGCTAGAATTTAAAAGCAAGTTTTCATCCTTGAAGTTGGCGGTTGTCTATTGATGGCAATTTCAGTTTTATGTTATGTCTCTTCAGGAATTCAATTATTAGAGTTAAGAATACAATAAAACTAGTTAAATCTTTTGCAGCTAAATTTGTTCTGATGAATTATTGGTTTATATGATGACCTTCAGTTATATAAATGTGCAATGTATTTTTAAAAAATATTTTATTCAGGACAATAATCGGTGATGAAAAAGTTCATCACATGTTCTTGTGTTTACCTCAAAGTTGATAAATATATTGAACATTTATGTAAATAAAATTCAAAATTTTAGAGTAACAGACCATGCTGAAATTTCATGAATAGAATGAAATGCAATAAATAATAATTGATAAATATTGCAACTCGAAATTGTGG
Source organism: Bimastos eiseni (assembly GCA_959347315.1). Classification (NCBI taxonomy): domain Eukaryota; kingdom Metazoa; phylum Annelida; class Clitellata; order Crassiclitellata; family Lumbricidae; genus Bimastos; species Bimastos eiseni. The sequence goes on along the minus strand of OY365810.1, from coordinate 24,301,160 downwards.
AAAATTTGTAGCAACATGTAAATCTTATGAATTTTTTCCAAAAATTAGTTTATATTCTTTATAATCAGCCCTAAGACGTTTATCTCTACTGCCCAATTCAAATACCAAAGGTTTGCATCAACATGTTTGATTTTAATTTTTTAAATCCTACAACATTGGAGGCATGATATCATTTTTGTTTTAGACTTTGCTGGTGAATCAAAAGATTTGACTATCAGTGGATAAAAATGAACCTATGTTTCTCTGTGAATAGGGGCATTGATATAGCTCGCTTCACGAAGTTTATTGCTGTCAGTGTCAGCAATTCCCAAAAACCTTCAGTTTTTGCTTCCTGGCCCTTTGAAATATTCACTGAACGATATCATTTATTTTGGGGTCTTGGGTGATGAATAAAAACACAGTTGACTACTGAGAAATGAGCGATAAGGGACATGGCTATTTTGAAAGGTTTTATGTAAATGTTTAGCAAAACATCGGCAAGTTTTGTTTCTGACTCTCCAAGTCTTTTGAAAATCCATGCATAGGGTTTTTGTGGCATCTTCAATTTTTCTTCTACCAAATGCTATAAATAGAACTATAAACATGTAATTCATCATAGGTAGGCTACATTTGTGTTGTGCTGTCAAAACGGACCTCTCTTGCTGTGGAAGAGTTGCCTTTCTATTCTGAGGTTTATAACTGATATCTGTATGGATTCTGTACCTCATCATCTTAATCAGCTAGTTACTCTACACCAGTTTTAAGCACACATGAAGAAACATTTAACTGAAGTAAACAACCTACCTATCAATCTCAATTATTACTTACTTAATTAGAAACAGACTTGTGCGGAAATTGTTTAAAGATGTCTTTACCAATAGAAATTGACTTGTATGGAAAATATTTAATTGCTTGTTAAATGTTTGCTTGATGAATGCAATAAATGTGCATGCTGATTTTGTAATAAATCCTCTTCAAATATTGGGACCAATTTGTTTCCGTTGGAGTTCTCCCTATTACACCCAAATTTGTCTTATGCGATTGCTTGCAATGTGTTTAACTATCAATAAAGTTTGGTTAAGTTCAGTATAAGAAGTTTCATTGGTTCTTTGGTCAGTTCTTTGTGGTTAATTATATTTATATTGTTGTTTATTATAGGCCAAGAAAGCTCTTACAAAATCTTCAAAGAGCTCTGCTGCACAAGACCACAGCCAGGGTAAAAGCCAAGGAAAGGGCAAAGGCAAAGGGAAAGGGAAAGCAACCAAAAATTCCAATTGATCCAGTATGTCATAAAAAAACAGTTCCCTCAAATTACGATGAAGATATAAGGGCATCCTCAGTTCTGAACTTGATTGACGTATGCCATCATGTACGATCTATTTAATTAGCTGTGTTCTATGAATGGCTTGACATTATGATGACTGCATAGATTGATAATCTGTGGTTTGGCAGATTGATTCAAGTAATACAATGAGTTATTGGAGAACAGCACATTATCCTGTGCAGCATTTAGTTTCCTTGTTACTTTGCTTTTAAGTTTTTGTTGTGAAAGACTTACAGAAGTCTTGAGTCATATATATTACTTCAATGCCTGATAGGACAAATAGTAGAGCATTATCTATTCAGTTGGAGTTCAACATCATTGCCGAGGGGTGCTAGAAGTTTCAACACTTTTTCAGATGCAACTTATATTTGTAGAGATTCTGTTCAAAGGGGTTGGTATACATCTAAACAGTGACTGTCAACTGTCTTGACCAATCTCATTATGGTAGCCCCTTGTAACCAAGCCTTTTTACCTCATAATGATTACAGTAAGTAAACTAGGTATCTGTTTCAGAGTTGATTGATGAGTACTGCATGCTTGAGTGATTGATTGCCTTATGTTAAAGAGAGTTTACTGCAAGCCTCTCCCCATGATGATGACAGACATATGCAGATCCAGAGCAAGCTTTTATGCACAATTAGTGCCATTGGTTAATGTTTAGTCTCTGACACATTGTCACACTGTAAATATGAAGACACATGTACTATAAATAAGGGAAAGATTAAAATAGAGTGATGTACTATTTGACAGAGTGAGTGAACCAGTTATTGGGAGGATTATCGATGAAGGGTAACCAGCACATGTTGATGAGGACAATTAGTTCTCGTGCTTATGAGTAATGAAGCTATTTACCATCAAAGTGTAGTTTTTGATTCCTTGATCGTTGTGACAATTAGTTCTTATGCTTACGAGTAAGGAAACTGGATTCAAAATAACTGATGATATCTGTGTTGTCATTCATTTTCTATGGGTCTTTATCTGCCATGAGTAACTGTAGAAATTGTTCACCTATTTTTGCTCATCTAGATATCTGTTCAAGTATGATTTATACACTTATATACTTCCATCCACCATCCATTTGCTGAAGTGAGCCTTTTTGCTGGTTATTGCTGCCCTGTTGTACAGGCGTATAACGGAGCAGTTTGTCGTCTGAAGTTGGCAGGTATTAGAAATACTGTGCATCTTGTATTGATCAGATTGTTTTTTGCTTTTGAACCCTTCCAGTATTTCATGCCTGCACACTGGACTTTCCTCTTGGATTAATATTACTATTCATATCTACCATTTGCATGAGTAAAACATGTGTATTTTTATTAACTGAACTTTATAGCTTCCTGACAGGCACAATGTTATTGTTCAAATGGCTTTCATACATAGGACATATGCTAGTCCTAGTTATTACAGTGAATTTAGAAATTGGTTGTAGAGTAAGTAGGTTTGTTATTATAATGGCCAGAGTGAAGTGACTAGAATTTAACTTTTGTTATGACTTCAAACAGTGTTTCCTAACTAGGGTAACATAGAGAATCTGTGAGAAATTGTGAAATATAAAGAAGTTGTAAAATAATAATAAATCAGCAAATAAGTAAGAAATAAGTCATGACAGAAATTCTTTAAATGACAAGCTGTATTGGTTTTATAATGCACCTTAATAAAGCAGTTTGCAAAGTAAAATAAAAAAATACAGAAAATAGTATACAATATGTCTGCACTAATCTCATGATGTTAAAATGTAATTTTGAAAAGAGCGTTAATTTTTGTCAAAATGGCAAACATTGCTCAGGTGACTAGAAGAGTCGACAGTAGCCGGCATGCACAAACATCTGTGCCCCACCAAAAGATTACCACCTAGAGCTGATCGATCGAAAGTTTCTGTAGCACGGATGGTGAAACGTCGTCTGGAGATCACTTGAATCACCCCAGGTAGCCCTGCACCAAAGCACCGAAGAACAAGTAGGCCCTATCGGTTGGATGCTTCACGGTTGATAAAGCGCTTCTACAAGCTCTGCAATAAATTTCATCATCTAGGTCCACTGTTGTCCAACGACGACTTGTGCCATTTTGATCCGCACCCGTAGTTTTAAACAGTAGGCCTACTCATGCTTGGCTTTTGAGTGGCACTTTAGAAATTTCCCACTGGGAATAATGTTTATATACGATGAAGAATTTATGCATAAATTCATGCAGGTGTTCAAGAGACTAGTTGCAAATAATTTTGGAACGATAGATGTGTTATTTGGGTTTAAAGTAATTGATAATAAATTCCACATACCTAGGGACCAACATAGGTAACATCACATCTCTCTTTCTTTAATCACATCTACAATATTGGTCAGTGCCTCAGATTCAGGTATTATTAAATTTTCAGTATATTACATAGTAATAAAGTTCCTTTTAATGTAAATGATTAATATATTTCTGCAGGCCTTCCGTAGAATGGAAAAACTCTGGGAATAAGCGCATGTAGCAAACAAGCAAGGCATTCAGAGAAATTAGGAAATCTTCACATACACCTTGTGTTTTATATAACAGAGATAGGAACAACAACTATGTATTTCATATTGAAGACAGTCATTACGGTTTTAAAAAGTTTAATAATAAGACTATAATTAATTCAAGTCAATAATTTACACTTTAATTAAGAAAGTACTCCTGTGACATTGATATACTAGCAGCTGAATTGTAATGTGACAGTCAAAATTGTTACTTGTATTAATACAAATAGTTTTAACTAATAATTCTATTTAAAATACACCAAAATCATATGATTTGTTTTCTAAAAACCCTGCCAACTTGATTCAATACAAACTAGCTGAAAGTTTTAGAAGGCTTAGTAATTAGTATAAGACTATAATTATTAATTCAAGTCAATAATTGACACTTCAATTTAAAAAGTACTCCTGCATCAATAAGATATTATTATAACAGTCAACAGTAATATTTGTTTTAATACAAGTAGTTATAACTGTAATATATTCTACATTATGCTAAAATCATGATGTTCGTAAAAGCCTGTTGCACTCGAATCAATACAAACTGTTGTCGTAACTTTATCGTGAGGATTGCACTTTTATTACGGAAATACACAAATATAATATTATGTCACAAAATTTACTTCTAATTTGTTTTTGCTTATTTTAATCAATGCACAGAAAAACTAGACAAACAGGGCACATGTAAGTTAGTCAGAAAAATGAAGAATTCTAAAATCAATAGAGATGTTATTTTGCAAAAAATAAGAACTTAAAAGTGCAATGTGTCTCCCCTTGTCTGACATTTGTTTTATGTATCCAAGTGGCACATTGCAAAGAAAGAACTAGTCATACGAATAATCAATGAACATTAAACTCCAATCATTCTTTCCTTCGCTTATCATGACAACAACAACGAAAACGATATTACAACATGTGGAAATGATTACATCATCAAGCCAAGTATTGGAAACAACCTGTACACAACTTTAATCTACTAGGCCTACGTTGTGATGGATAGACATATCGGGTAATGCCAAAGAATGACATAGACTTATCATAGTTATTATGCTGCTTTAGTCATAATAATTGTTTTAAGTTTTTGAAGAAAAGGGGTTGAGGCATATTTTCACTGAGTGCCAACAATCGAGTTGTTTGTTGTAAGTGCACCGAAAATCAATGTTCCATGATTTCAAACTGTAGGATAGATCTGAAATGCCAGATTGTATGTGTTCACTTCTCTCTCTAATTTACGTCACATTGTTACGAACTCTTAATTTACCGGCTCAGTGGAAGTAGGCCTAACAGAAGATGTCTATCTGAGGACAAGGATCAACTGCTAAGCTCAAGTGTGGGCTGGCTGCCATCGGCAGTCAATGCATAAACACATGGAAGTTAAAAAAACACTATGTTAAAGGGTGAAAGACTGAACAGATTAGAAGCTGTACAAAGAGTTTTTTAAGCACATACATCATGTGTAAACTCACAAATTCTAACTCGTAGAAGTTCTTACACAAACTTCTCAACTATTACATTGACATAGCCAACTCATTTTGAAATTACCAACAAATCACCAAAACCTACAAATAAAAAGTGAAGCTTGTAGAACCATGCCAAAACTTACAAAATGTGAAGTTATCCAGCTTAGAAGTAAATACCTAAGAGTTTTAAGGCAGCACCAACACAAAACATACATTTATACATAAATATTTCCTAACATAATGTTGCTTAAATACGGTATAAAATAGTGTTGCTTAACAATGTTTAATAGCGAAACCGTAAAATCACTTGCGCCTAAAGAAACCAGAGACAGTGTAGGTTTAAGAAGATGACTGACGGAGACGAAAGTTAACAACAGTTTGAAACTACCTATTTCATTATACTCTGACTCTCTCTCTCTCTCTCTCTTTTTCTGTCTCTCTTTCTTTCTGTCTCTCTTTCTCTCTCTCTGTTTGTCTGTCTCTGACTCTGTCTCTGTCTCTGACTGTCTGTCTGTCTGTCTCTCTCTCTCTCACACACTCTTCTTTAACTGCATCAATCATTTCACTGCTCCGTCTCACTCTGTCTCTGTGTCCGTCGATCTCTGTCCCTTCTCCTCTTTGTCTGCCTGTCTGTATGTCTGCATCAGCAGAACACCAGATCACACACTTCTTTATCAACAATGTTCTTCCTACCAGCTGAAAACAATTTACAACCAAACTTTCTAAAATCACATTTACGTCTGCCACAGATGAACATTGACAATAATTTCATCTTGTGTTGTAACAGACTGCTAACAATGTCATGCTATGTATTATACACCTTCACTGGACACACAGAACACCACTTACCAAGCTGAACTGCCAAAGTTTTAGAAGTGTAAAAGCAGGCAGTGTCAGATGATTCTAAATACAATAAATTCAGCGCTAAAAGCAGATTTCATTGATGTTTCCTTGGCCAGAAAACCAAATTGTTTCAAAGAAAAATTTAGTTTGCATAAGTCACAACAATTATAACGATTATCGACATACAAAAGCAGCAGTTTTTAACACGGTTGCACACCTCTTTGATTGAAGTTTATCAGTTTTTCTTGTGCACTAATAGTGATCCTCCGTTTTTATGCTTAAATGCATAGAAAAACTTATCAAAACTGATTACCCCATTGGTAGGCTGTGCCAAGTTAATGTTAAATTTATCACAGTCCACAACGTGCAAAAGTCTCGTGGGTTCCTATGGGGTAACACCGCGCAGAAGGCACAAAGTTCAAAACCAGGCACATAGTCACACAAACTACCCAGCACATAAGCACATGGTCCCACACATGGTACGAGTACCCATCATACACAGGACATTCAGCAATTAAACCAACACCCACTGCCACTTGGTTATCATACAGCATCACAGTCCAGTGACCTGAGATGGAAAAGTACGTTGGTTATGACCCGTGGTCAGCTGTATCTACCACCAGTGCCTTTGTTTAGCGAACAATCCTCAATTCGTAAATAAGCAAAGTTCCAGATTCAGGCTCTTTGTTGTGCTAAGAAATGTCGAGATTGTATATTCTAAATAGACGATTATTGATCTGACCATAAGTAGTGTGTAATGCCAGTTGCTCTGTGGCTGAAACAATGCACTTTGACTGGATATCTGTACAACGGAAAGAAATATCTACAGCAAACTACGTCAACAACTATCAGAAGGAAGAAGGCGACTCTGCATCATGATAACAGCTCCATAGAAGGTCATTCGAGCAGATTAGCAGACGATGCTTAATGTAGAAGAAATTTGGAAATGCTAGGAAACCATCGACAATCATGTATCCAGTAGGAACTTGTCCAATGTGCAGCCATAATTCGAGCCTCTACAACATTTCAATCTAAACAGAGACTTTAATTTAACGATAGCCTTGACGAGTTTTGTCAAGGCTATCGTTGTTGCACCAAGAACATTCAGATGGCAATACACCATATATATCTTGTTATCCACAATTACCCTCTGTACACTGGATCTATCCGCTGAAGCACATTCCTTGGTTTGCACCATTTGACAGCACAAGCGATCGAACAGCATGAAACTGGTCTGTCATGTGAACACAAAATTGAAATGTCACACGATGAAATTTGCGCCAAACCAAACAGTGGCACGATAGATTATGGCGTCCGACTTGATGGACATGAATCCATAAATCCATCTTGGATAAGCATTATGCACAGCAACTACACAGAAAGCCTGGAAGTTCATCCAAAAAGTTAAGATATTGTTTTAAGATAAGTAAAACTGACGAAAAAGTGCTAACCAAACTCATATTGCTCAACATAACTTCAGGTTGAGAAGGTTTAAACATAACATCACATGTTTTAGGGTGAAGTCTGACTTCTCCAATGCCAAGCGTCCCAGGCCACAAAGTACTGACTGACAGCACTACAAAAAGATGTTTGTCCATGTATGGACATGCATATGTTTGTGCATGTGTGTAGATGTCTCTGTATGCATAAGTTCACGTGTGTGTGTGTGTGTGTAGGTGTGTGTTATGAGTGCATGTGTGGGAGCCTGTGGGTAATGCATTTGCAAGATTTTTTATAGACCTGTACAATTATTGGCGCTATGCCTCACATCCAATTCAATCGTCTCATTGTCTGCCAAGGATTGCAGACATCATCACTCAGGCATCCATAAAGTAAATTCGCTGAATTACAATGGCCAGCAGTGGAAGAACAACGCCCGTTGATGTTAGAGAGCCACCTGCTGCAGTCTTTTGGATTGTAGGATCTGTGGCCTTGGTAGGGCGAATAGAAGCGGTGGATGTGGACAAGGAAGGGGTCGATTGTGCACGGCTGCTGCTGCTGCCGCTGCTGCCGCTGCTGCTGCTGACGTGGGTGCTCGTTCGATAGGGTGATTGGTGTACAGTCGATTGTGATGACATCCGATCAAAGTCAAAATCTGTAACGGTCTCTACCACATCATCATCAACATGCTTCGCAGGTGGCTCTGCAAAAGATAGTACAAGACAATGCATTAGTATTCTGGAATCAACAAAGGAATTTTATGATAAGGCTTATCTGCAGTACACGTCTAGCTGAGAACTTGTCTGGCATTGAATTGTATAATAGTTCCTAGATGTAATATAATGTTATTTAGGGTTATATATGTATTTGTATGTATGTATACGAACATTTACATAGCGCCCTACAAGAACCTCACGAGGGTGCTTATCAAAGCTACCTAACAGTTCTGAAAATAAATTCGTCTTCAATAGTCCAGAAAATGTCTATTGTGCTACACACAATGGGAGACTCTGAGTTGGTAACGGCAACGAGTTCCAACATAACGATCCAACTCACGAAATGGCGCGGCCTGCCCACGTGGCGGTAGGAGAGCGCGGAATTTCAATACCACGATTGTTCTAGAAGCCCCTCAAAACTCTTAATGTCAGTCACATGATAACAATAACATCAACAATATAATATTATCAACAACATAATATTAACAAAGAAAAAATAATAATTATAATAATACAAACAATGTGATTATGATGTTGCACAGATTAGCCAGAAAATTTTAGGCATGTATTGGAAATTTCTACATTGTAACATCAATGAGCCATTGGACGGTTACTTTTTTACAAGTGTCTAAAGAGGGAAAGAAACAGAGTTCCAGTTCTTGTGCATAATTGAAGGAGTGAAGGAGCAGTATAATTCATATGTTTATTGGTTAGCATCAGTATAATATATGTACAGCCACAAACACTTAGGACTATATGAGTTTAATCAGCATCCAGTTAACGCCAGTAAGGGTAGCATGATGTCAGCTGGGTTTTTGTTTGATCATAAGACTAATATTTTACATCCAGTACAGGATAGGGGCCTAACAGACAGCCACACAGGTTGTGATGTGGCAACCTGTTTGATAATAAATGAACATACATACACAAGTACATACATACACAAGTACATACATACATACATACATACATACATACATACATACATACATACATACATACATACATACATACATACATACATACATACATACATACATACATACATACATACATACATACATACGTGCATACATATATACGGACTGGCGCATGTACCAACATACATACATAAATAAATACATACATACATACATACATACATACATACATACATACGTGCATACATATATAAGGACTGGCGCATGTACCGACATACATACATAAATAAATACATACATACATACATACATACATACACATACACACATACATACATACATACAATACATACATACATACATACATACACACACACACAAACACACACACACATACATACATGAAGAGTATCGGTGTTGGTGATTGACATCAAGCCTACATTTTGATGAGTTGGAGAAAGTGTGAAGTCAATAAAATAGTGAAAAGTTCGGAATAACCCAATGCTTGTGCAGCAGCGATTACTCATCAACACATGCTTGGACCATTTTACAAAGACTAGTGTACAAGGGTCAAAGAGCCCACAAAAGGCAGTGCCATATCCATTATTAAATTGCTTTACAGGTTCTGTCATCTGCAAAATTGAAAGTTTGAGCAATAATTGTTATTTATTGTGTTGTACATTTAGAGAATTTTACATGGAACTCTGATGTACATTGTTGATAATAATTGTTATACAATCAGAAATCTTTACTCGAGTTATCACTATGCCAAAACCGGGCTAGGTGATGTTTTGATTAAATGTCAATTTCAAAATCATCGACAAATAATAATAATAATAATAAAAATAATAACAACAACAACAATAATAACTATAATAATAACATGTTTCATCAACAAATAATAATAATAATAAATAATAATAATAATAAAAAATATTAAAAACAATAATAATAATACTTTATTTCTATCATGCTTTTGCAATCTTTCACCATTGTACAGTTGTTGGCTATCTCTTAAAGTTCAATGAACTCATTGTTTAACGCATTGGCATAACTTTTAAAAATACTCATTATCCAAATAATAAATGTTTATAATTGTAATTTAACGGTTATCAAGCGATAAAGCAGACCACTGTGCGTGATGCTCAGCATAAGATCCACATCTAAGTCATAGAACATTGGGGTTTTCCTCACACACCAGCAGTCATATAACCAACCCATATTAATAATCAGAGCTCTGAGCATCATCTGTGTGCACAGCTACTACCGGTGTGTTGATTTTTTAAAGACACCGTTCCATATCGACGATGATTTGGTGTCGCCCTCCTCCTCCTTTCTCCAGGCTTAGGACTGGCACTGTCAAAGGCCAAACAGTGGTGGATAAAACAGCTGCTGAAGTGTCTTCTCTATGTTTGTGTGCTTAGAATAGCATCTTGGATTCTGCTTTCAAATCCTGGGACTCTCAGCATTTCGTTTCAGTCAAGACAACAACCAACTATTCAGTCAAGTCTGTCTGGTGGTCTGAGATTTTTCGCATGCAAAACTGTTTTGATTTTGAAAAAAAGACAATAGATTGGCCACCAACAATTCACAATCATGCCAAAATCTCTAGACTGCCAGACAGACTTGACTGAGCAGTTGGTTGTCCACCCAAGTGACAGAATAATTCACAGATTAATTGATTGATCACCAACTGATTTAGTGATTGATTGATTGATTGACTCCAGTTGATAATATAACTAAACTTCCTATAGCATCATGGCATCATCAACAGACAGAAGACAATACCTATTGTTCCGGATCCACTGGCACTTCCGAAACTATCTTCATCATCTGTATACCATCCGTCCCCAGATCCACTATTAAAATCAGAATACGAGTCAAAGCCACTGTTTTCCGAGGATAAGTCCGAGCCATCCGACTGGGTATTGGGCAGACGTGGAATAACGCGGTTGTGCAATGACTACAGATACACAACACAACAACAATTAATAAAATGATGTAATGTACCATAGCATTGTAGAATATTTTTTAAACATATATGTCATTTATTCAAAAAACAATACCACGAAAAAATCTCATAAGTGTTCCAACGTAAGCGCCGTATCTCAACGTCTCTGATAGATTCTCAAGCAGCACTGTAGAAATAGTCACATACAAACCACTTGATCAATTCCATGATATACTGGTAATTACCTCTTCAGAAGATGAACCAAAATTTGATGTTAAGAGGGAAGTGCGTTGTTTAACGAGAATAACAAAATATATAACCATTATGATCTCGTATTTTGACACTGCTTATGTATGTAAGGTTGCAAGCCTGCATACATGTATATATAGTGTATAGAAGAAATTCATTCATTCATAAAAGCATGCATGTGTATGCATGCATGTGTTTAATACTTAAATAGCTCCATTACATCTCACAAAGGTACCAAGAACCTCAACAGTTGCTGTAAGGGAAGAACTGATACATCCTACTTCTCTCTTGGATGCAGTATATGCCAGCGGTATATATTTTTAACCAGTGATACGCATACCCCTAGGGTACGCCAGCTGTTGCCAAGAGGATGACAAGAAAAATGTTAAAATTTTAAATAAATATTTCATGCAGAAACAGATCATAATCACATGTTTTGAAAAAATGTCATATTTATTTATATTATAACTATATTATAACAGTAGTATATTAAATATTGTTAAATAATCTTCTTGTTATTATTTTATTCTGTGTTTATCTATTCTTGTTTGTCACAAAATAACTCTTATTGTGTACTCAGCTGTACTGTACAACAATGAAAATTATAATATAATAAATTTAGCAAAATTCATTAATAGTATTAAAACCAATATCTTAATTCCAATAATCTATTCTAATTAAATAAATTTCTGACAAGCTTTTCTGTTGAGGGTATGCATACAGATTATTTTTTAGTTTGGGGTACAACAAAAAAGAAGGTTGGGAACCGCTGATATAGGCCTATGCAATCTCAATTCAGTGTTATATACAGCAGAAACTTTACTCGCATTAGGCAATGGTTTGGTCTGATAACAATGCCAATCACGGCAGCACCAGACAAGCCAGGTTGCGGCAGAAAGTGCACCTGGAAAGGATTTGTGCAGCCTGGGAACGTGCACATTAAAGAACGACCTCAGCATATGTGTTATGAGTTATGCATATTCCCAGAGTCATTGCGTAACATTTATACGCGTCCGTTTCCAATGTCATTTGCAATCGGTTACGAACGTGCGCGCGTGCGAGAACAGACTTTATTTTCACTTTCGAGAATCATTCGAAACAAGTTAACATGATTAGAAAACATGTTGCAACAGAATTTAAAATACTGCCAATCCCATACAGTTTGAAGTATTTAATGGAAATTTAGCAAATGAGGTTTCTATGGTGGCCAAACACACGACCAAATTACCAACACCAGCACATAAACGGTTTATCAGAAGTCAATGCCAGCTGTTCAGTCTCTAATTTGATGGTTAACCTAATGTCTAGTTGCTTACACCATATGACCCACCACAGTTCAACATTTATATTTCCACGAAACTCAGCATTTCTGGTAACTTTGCCAGTGAGTACAACATAATAGTAAGTATTTGTTAATCCCAATCTCTAGAAGTAGAAAAAACAATAAATGTTCTGCCACTGTTTTGTGCCAGACGCTACTGCAATTGTTTCCCATGGATCAGGGTGACGAGTGTTTACAGATAGAACATGCATTGTAGATATCAAAACTATTTAATATAGCTCCTTTTTGTATCTTGCAGAAACTATGCACACAAGACTACAAAACTGATTGAAATAAGTGTGTCTAAATGTTTGCAGAACAAGCCATATGAAGCAGCATACAAAATTATATAAAACAGAACATTGTTCCAAATGGACAGTTAAGCATAATGGATGGGCACAATGGTTCAAAAGTGGCCTACATATGACTGAGTATTATCAGAGTGCCTTCACAAGAAACAGCCGCCTCACCTTAGTCATCTGATTCAGCTTGCTTATGAGGGCGACAACAGCTGAGATCAACTCCTCGGGAACCTGTAACTCTGGATTCTCAGCCACTTGAGTAGTAAACACCACCCCAGGAACAGGCTTCAGATACCTACAGAAAGTTCAAAGCATCAAACCTGTTGTACGTCACGCCAACATGCTCTGCAACATTTAAAAGCAAATATATAAATAATATAAAGGAACAATGTCCCATTACAGGCTACAGCAGCCTGTAATGTTAGGACTTCAGGCAGGCTGTACACCAGTCCAACCGGACCCAAATTTGGTTTGTTAGAATCTTATTGCTGACACATTTTGTCTATTTGCAGCTTCTGTTAGTGCTTTGATGGCTAGAGTTGGTATATTTGTCAAGAGTAATTTCAATATGAGAATGTTCTTTGACCTTGTTTCAATTTGATGCTATTGTTTATGCCTTATGTAGGCTACTGTGCGTTTGCTGGTAGTATAATAAAGAATATTCTTACTTACTTACTTACATACTTACTTACTTCCCAATTCCATTCACTCTCTTCCAGTTGGGTTCTTAGGAACAGACTCAGTCAGGTACACGTCTGCACATGTTCAGAATTCATCAGTCTGAACTGATCGAATGAGGTCAGTGTATGACAACCAGTTGGTCGACTGAATCTCACCGAACACCACAGATCGGGATAATGTGGGCATGTCTGAACGATATCAGCAAATCCCTAGACAAGACATCATGACATGTTCCTAGCAGGACACCTATGTAATATGTAATACAATAACAATAAGCTCAAAAATAAATGTGTAATTATTATAGTAATTCTCACAATATATATAATAATATAATTATATTTATATAATTATTTATTTATATACATATACAATATAATTAAGTAAGCTGTCATTGGCTGAGATAGGGGCGATTGGCAATATTGGCAGCAAATTGGAGCACAGTGTACTGTACCTAACTGCTGTATGGGTATTAGATACTAACCCAACACAATTCAATCATACTGAAATGCTCAGACTTCAGATATATTTCTCAATTAGCTGCCCAATTCTCAAACTGCTAGACACTTGGAAAGTAGACCGACCTCCTCTGACCCGGTCTGATTTCTTCCATTCTGATTGGATCAGATTGAATTGTTGCATGACAACCTTTGTAGAGAGGCGAAAAATACTGACACAGTTTGCATTCATGCATGCATCGAAAAACTAATGGGAAACTTAGAAGGGTATAAACGGTGATATTGTCATTGCAAAAAATCTGTTGTAAATAATTAGGCAACCAACTTCAGTTTAAACTTTTGCCAGCAAAAGATAATGTGTTCTACTATAATAGAAAAGAAAAATGTTCTCTGTGTAATGCTCATTAAAAGGCTTCAATTAAATACAATCAAATCTAAGTATATATTTACAGTAAGCATGCATGCATAGTTGCACACATCTATGTACATACATGAATGTATAAAAATTGTACATATATCATATATATATACACATATTTATACATATATATGTATGTATGCACATGTGCATGCATGTGTGTATACATGTAAATGTTTTATGTAGGTTATGTGTGTACATGTATGTATGTATCTGAAGACTTATATAGCACCTATTTAGAACCTCTCAACGACTTCATCTAGTTATGATTGCAAATCCCACCACACTCGCTCAGCCTACTAATTGCCACTCATTTGCAGCATGGTTTTCTAAGATATTTGCAAGGTCCATGGACCCTTGAAAAGGTCAAGCATTGGGCTAAAAAACAAATCAGAGAATAGTCTGTTGGTAGACGTTGGACCCCAGACAACCTTGCTTTGTGATCCTTCTCACAATATGGTACAGCTAAATGTCAATCAGAACCACATTTGCTGCACACCTTCAAGCATTTGATAAATGAAGACACACCAGACGATTGCGCAAGAAGACCTCTTCCTTTTGCAATAACAGACCAGGTCTAACAGAGCAACTGATGAAAATCCAGCTACATCAAAAGAACAGCTGTTTTCGATGGAGCCTGTCTAGAAGCAGCTGTTGAAAAGGCATTGTCCCAGTTGAACAGCAGCCGAAAAAATAAACACGTACAATTACTGTTCACAGAAAATCCATTCTTTCCTAAAAGCAGCTCCACAACGACTGCCCTTTCTACATGAACCGCTGTAAGACTTCATTGTTTTATGCGAACAATTAATCCTGAACTTTTACATTTGCAATGTTCTTGTTTATAAAACAAGCTACTAGCCATCTCAGACTTTCTACACAAAAGTGTCAACATTTGGTGAGCAATATTACTCCTCAGTCAACAGCTGGCGAAATGAGTATTTTACATTGAAAGGACTAGACAGTTATGCCGTTGGGACAGAGATTCAGAACACGCCCATCGGTGATTTAGGAGAAAGTTATGAGGCAAAATCAGAATAACAGAACATGACGACTCCTCAGTCTGCCCTCTAAGGAGCTCTATTCCAATGAACCGTTACCCCATTCCAATTAACCGTTACCCCATTCCAAGGAATCGTTACTCGACTAAGACAAGGTCTTGAACCGAGTGTCATTGGGCATAGTCATGGTCACAGAGCGAAGCTCATCTGAATCATGCAGAAGCGTGTGAAATGGAAATTAGACATAATTTTCAAATCCTCCTCGCTCTGAGTCACGACAATGGGTGGTGGGGGACAATTAGACACCAGATTTATTCAGAAGCAACACACATAGTAGATCACTCAGCACAGAATGATGCAAATAAAGATTCCAGCATCCTATTTTTGACTTTGAACAAGTGTTAGTAGCAAGGTCATTTCAAGATGGTCGCAACTACTCTTGCTGCTTGCATTCCTAAACCAAGCTGCCAGCTCTGAAATTGAAAACGAGTTAAGGCGAGAAATGATATTTGAAGACGTTTTATATGTAAATTTACTACAGCAAAGAGCTGTAGAGCTCAAGTTTGCTGCTGCACAGTTTAACTTAACTTTAAGTTATTATCTTAAATTAAACTGTTTCAGTATAATTAAAAAAATTATTAAATAATAATTAGAAATTTCCTTTTTCAATTTTTTAAAATCTCATTTCCAGACTTGCATAGGCTCCATAAGGCTAATAAGTCATGAGTGTAGTGCCTGTTGTGCCCAATGGATAAAAAGGTCCTGGTTAGCAGAGTGAACTGCTGGACAGAATTGAACAGTTAGATGGAATTTCTTCTCCTCTAAAATCCTCTACTGAGAAATTGACTCATTTCTTTACACCTACCCCAAATAGGAGCCTTGCATTTGGGTGACTGTATTAGTGCATTTCGTTGGCTTTGACATATATACATGTATACACTTATGTGGCCAGTTTTCGTATTTGTAGCCAGATTCTGTGATGGACAGTTTAGAATCAATATATCTAGAGTCATCCAAAGAGTAATATAATCCTGAAGTATCATTCTAGTCTGGTAGGGATTAGAAGCTCTGATGAAGGAGTTGACAGTGAAGCCATTTATAATGGAGTCTTGATGTATTGCTTACACAGTTGAGTGAAAGACGAGAAAGGAATGAGATAGGAAAGTCGACAGCCAGGTCAGAGGTCATTCCAAGACATGGGGGGATAGACAGCACTAGGGTTGGGGCACATTGAGAAAACAATTAGGAAACAAGTAGACTAACAATGTGCAAACAAGAACCCCTCAGCTGAATCTTGCAAAGACCATACAATACAGAAATAGAAGATATTAAGAGAAAATCTGCAGAGCTGAAGAAGGAGGAGAAGGAGGGAAGGGAGGACGAGGAGAGAGGAGAAGGAGGAATGGGAGGAGGAGAATAGGCCACCAAAGTCCTACCTAAACAAATGTTTGGAGCAGTAGAAATGGGACAGTATTCATAGCCATCGGCGGCGGACCTACACTGAAGCCCTCAAGCAAACCGAAATGTTAAGCCTACCAAAGCCCACTGCCAATTATGCTGGTTGGACAAACCTTAGAAAGCTAGATACCTCTGTTATCGCCAAGACGTGCTTTATTAGAAATCGGCAAGACCTCCTTTATTAGCCAGAAATTCCTTGATATCTGTTGAGTCTCCACAGCAGCCTGCCCCTCACACCAGGAGACCGACCGACCAGGTCAAACTAAGGGCAACTACAGAGGTTGAGGGGTGAACTTAACACGCCTGCTTGGTTCGGAACAAACTACTTCACTGATAGGACCTGTGGGCTTTGGCAAGCTGGCTCAAGATATCTTAGATATATCTGCGCCTGTTTACATGTCCAAATAAACTGGTGAGATGCTGTATAATTAAACTATATCAGGGTGTTTAGGAATTACTTGTCAGAACAAATTTTTAGCTAATCAGGGCAAATCAAAGCAAATCTAACCTCTGTACTAAACATTCATGACAGCCACTGTGTCTGATAAAACAAAGCCAGCAAGTGGTGGCAACAAACCATTCACTGTTGTTCTAAGCTTTTGTGTGTCTGGCTAATATATAAAAATTGTTTCATTTGCTATATAAACACCAATTACATTAAAACACACCCATGAAACATCAAACAGTAAAGACTCCAGAACAAATTGAATGGCACAAAAGTAAAAGAGAAACAAAACAGTAATAGACAACTATACCACAAAAAAGCGAATAGGTCAGCAACAATAGCCAGTGGACACTCACAGGGATACCATTAGCTAACAGTGGGTGCAATGCACTTGAAAGCTGACAGACAGGCAAATTATTTGCCATTGACTATGGTGGAGCACAATATCACACATCCACAATTCCACATGTCTCTATCCGCACAAACATAGAAAGACACGCTCTTCGTCCGCAAAGAAGCAGAACACACAGAGAGACAGACATTTAGACAGACATAGAGACACATACACATGGGCATACAAATGCATATACATACAGACAACAGTCAGACCGATTCATATAGAGCCACAGAAATAGAGACATAGTTATAGAGACATAGTTATAGAGACATAGTTATAGAGACATAGTTATAGAGACATAGTTATAGAGACATAGTTATAGAGATATAGTTATAGAGACATAGTGATAGAGACATAGTTATAGAGACATTGTGATAGAGACATTGTGATAGAGACATTGTGATAGAGACATTGTGATAGAGACATTGTGATAGAGACATTGTGATAGAGACATTGTGATAGAGACATTGTGGTAAGCAGACACACCACTAGCATAATTTTTCTCAAGCAGGTTTCTGTAGAGGCTGTGAAGGTGTGATAGGGTTCTATAAAATGAGGGAGGCCTCAGTGCAAACAGATTACTGGGGTCAGTCCTATCTAGCACCTCAACCACCCCACCCTTTCATTGAGACAGACTGACAGTGAAAGGCATACAATGGAAATACCATACATATCACAATGGACCGGACCTTATATCCCTATAACCTGGTGATACCCTAATAGCTAGTTAGCATGCTTCTTATTTTGCTCAGACTGGACTGGATGAGGATATCTCTAAGTAGTTGAAGGGCTATTTAAATAACATCCCATGAATAACACCAGAAATTCTTCAGTGGAAGAGTTGTAGACTTGTGGAATGGTTTGGATGATAGTACTGTCTCACTGGACACTATCACAGCTTATAAAAAGAAACTTGGAAAATTGGACTATTAAACATGTCCAGGCTAAATTACAGAGGTTTTAACACAGACTAAACGTCTTCTGAACCACTTTAAGCCCATGTTATGCTATGTTGTGTTATGTTAAGTTACATTATATTATGTTATGTTACGTTATGATTGGTGTAGACTGCCTTGAAAACGCTCCTCAGAACTTGCTAAAGCACTTGATTCAGTTCACACGTTGCACCATGTTCCAATATGAAAGCTTCTTTATATCACTGTAGAATTACAGGGAGATGTAGAACTGAAAAGATAACCAGATTTCAATCCAGTCAAAATTCAGCAAGGCAAGTTCTGGCAGAGTCAGTGCAGTTTCTGGTCCTAAAACCAACCTGGGAAGTGGCATTGCCCTATTTGAGGTCATAAGCACATTGCTAAAGGACTCGCCCAGGATCCTGACCATTTTAACAACAGTTCTTATAAGCCCATGTTCCTGGCAATAATTGTTAGCATATACACCTCATCGATCATGTAATAAATGCCAATTTCTATAAGTCAACTCCACTTGTCTAGTTTGGTATCTGCTGGTTTTACCAGAACAATACAAACACTATACACTACAAATACAGACTGTTGGTGCACTTCACAAAGAAATAAGGGAGGCATCTCAAACAAGTAGTTCAGAAATTGTCTTCCTGCAATGGACCATTTACAAACAATTGCAAGCATAACCATTCTTGTCAATCATTTATAAGAGGAAGCACGTGGCAGAAGAAGGATTTACATTTCTACATGAATACGTCAAGGTCTTCTGGCACAAGTCCTGTGTGCATGTACACAGCAAAGTTATATGCCTCAATGCGGGCTTAAGTGCCTACGGAACATAATCATTTCACAAGAACCGCAAAAAACGAAAAGAAAAACATGTTTACACTAGTTCACCAGTCCTTCTGAGAGTCAGAAGGACCAGATCCAACCCACATCCAACGCCAGAGCACAGCAAAGACAAATGCCAAAACACACACATACTAATAATAATAATTACTATGCATTGGTAATTGCATAATTGTCTCAAACAGAAGTTCTTCACATGCTTCTAAGTTTTTGCACCAATCATACTCGCTCACCAACGTGAGTGCTCAGACCAGACCGGATTCTCGTGTAATTTGCTCGGTCCATAAGAACACAGCAGGATGGCAAGCAGCAGACTGACAACACAAATTAGAAGACCTGATGAGATAATGCTTCAATTAGGAACCACGAATTACGGGCACCAGACCATGTGGTTACCATGACGATTAAAGGTAATTACAAAGTCAACCAATTACGGATGACCGAATCCCAACAGAAGCATTAGTCCTAAACTCAGAAGAATATATATATATGTATATTATTTATATATATATATATATATATATATACAGTAGGATGAGCCAAGTTTGAACTTCTTGCCAAGTCCGAGTACCGAGTTTATGAGTTGAATTTTGCCGAGGCCGAGTCCGAGGTTTCTTTCTCTTGATGATTTAGATTGGCAGTTTGCACAACTTCAATGAATTATTTAGTTTTCCCTTAGTTAAACCTAGGAAGTAAGTAACTTGTAAGCACTAAGAGCAGCAGCATTTGAGTTTTTAGTTAGGTCGATTGTCATTTTGTAAAAACTCTGATTTTCATTTTCAAAACAGAAAATCGAAAAGATTAATACTTGGACCCATTGTTTGTACGAGTCTGAGTTTTGAGTACCAAGAAAATTGGACCGAGCCGAGTTCCGAACCGAGTTTTGGTTCATCCCTAATATACAGTTCCTCAGAAGACAACATAAATAATTTTTTCTGTATTTCTAAATATTGTGAGTATTTCTAAATTATTTCTAAATATTGTGAATAAATGCGAGCTATATCACATAAGGCAAACAAAGCCAGTTGTCTAGGTGGCAGAGTTAAGTCGTGGGTCCACTTTGCGGTCCTTGAGGGTTAAACTGCAATGGCTGTTCCTATGGATGGTAGGGCAGAAATGAAAATGGCAATCCAAGAACTGGACAAACATTCACCACCATGGGCTGCACAGTTCAAACACTGATATGCGTGACATCACAGAGGTCGATATACGAAACATCAATGGATGCAATGCATACGTGGCAGTCAACCACCATCAGGATTTGAACCCACCACAGAATCACAAGACCACTCAAACCCTGCAGGCCCCAAATTTACCATCACTTAAAGATGACTCACTCCTACAAAAAAGGTTCGCCTACATTTGTGCTGCGTTATACCAGTCGACAGAAAACTAGATTCAAAGCGTAGTCGGTGTCACCTACTGCCACACACAATTCATATTTAAATACACACAACCAAAGATGTTACTACCATCCAGTCATAGATCGGACAGTCTAGTTCTGCACGTCTCTAGTCACGATATTCTCTGCCATTATCAGCCATTACTTTCAGAGTCTGATCTGTGGCGTTTTTGTGAGAAATTAATCACAGAACTGCACGGCCATAGTAATTCTGAACAGGACTGCCAGTCCTTGATGCTAGTTTCACTGCGTAACCCTAACATCACAATGCCTCCACAAATTCGGTTGCACCAACAAGCACTCAGACATTCGAGGACTCTGTCCTGTGGGCGGCGATTTCAGCGGCTAGGCCTACGCTTAATCACGAGCTAATCTAATCATCGCAATAACAAAAAACAACTCCACAGCCTTCACCAGCATATAATGGATGGGATGAGCAATTAATCCCTGTCATCTTCTTCGCTGCGTTTCCGCCTACATCAGCAGCAGCGCTCATGCAATATGTTGGCTGTCAGACTGTCATCTATATATCTTCCTGGAATTTATGAACTGATGGGTGGAAAAAATGAGATTGTCAGAAAAATTGAGCACCAGATGACTGCAGAGCAACCAAAATGATTTTAATGAGCAATGAATGACAGGTCAATATATATACAGTAGTATAACCATGTTATGAATATATATATATATATATATATATATATATATATCTATGTATATATATATATATATAAATAAATATATAAATATACATACATATACATGGTGAGTCATTAAAAAATGTTTTTCCTTAAATAATTCATGTAGGTAACCATGAAGTTTAATTAAATTTCAGAATAATTACCTTTGTGGACAAGCCAATTGCCATATAATTTATTTTACATAAAAAGCTGGACCAGACTAAACTTTAATGATGTTACCACAAGCCGTTCCAAATGTTGTTTACTGAAGAAGTTGAACATGTTATCTGTTGGGGTTGCTGTAGGAACATCCATTTAATCTAACTGGGTGCTATAAGGCTTGAACAACATCCACAAGATGTCCTACTAATACACATACATATATACACACAGTCATACACACACCAAATGTTTGATGACAGAAACATGACAATGATGATGATGATGATGATGATGGTGGTGGTGGTGGTGATGGTGGTGGTGATGGTGGTGGTGGTGGTGGTGGTGGTGATGGTGGTGGTGGTGGTGATGATGATGGTGGTGGTGGTGGTGGTGGTGGTGGTGGTGGTGGTGATGATGATGATGATGGTGGTGGTGGTGGTGGTGGTGATGGTGGTGGTGGTGGTGGTGGTGGTGGTGGTGGTGGTGGTGGTGGTGGTGGTGGTAGTGATGGTGGTGGTGGTGGTGGTGGTGGTGATGGTGGTGGTGGTGGTGGTGGTGGCGGCGGCGGTGGTGGTGGTGGTGGTGGTGATGATGATGATGATGGTGGTGGTGGTGGTGATGATGATGATGATGATGGTGGTGGTGGTGGTGGTGGTGGTGATGATGATGATGATGATGGTGGTGGTGGTGGTGGTGGTGATGGTGGTGGTGGTGGTGGTGGTGGTGGTGGTGATGATGATGATGATGGTGGTGGTGGTGGTGGTGGTGGTGGTGATGATGATGATGATGATGGTGGTGGTGGTGGTGGTGGTGATGATGATGATGATGATGGTGGTGGTGGTGGTGGTGGTGGTGGTGATGATGATGATGATGGTGGTGGTGGTGGTGGTGGTGGTGATGATGATGATGATGATGGTGGTGGTGGTGGTGGTGGTGATGGTGGTGGTGGTGGTGGTGGTGGTGGTGGTGGTGGTGGTGGTGGTGGTGGTAGTGATGGTGGTGGTGGTGGTGGTGGTGGTGATGGTGGTGGTGGTGGTGGTGGTGGCGGCGGCGGTGGTGGTGGTGGTGGTGGTGATGATGATGATGATGGTGGTGGTGGTGGTGGTGATGATGATGATGATGATGGTGGTGGTGGTGGTGGTGGTGGTGATGATGATGATGATGATGGTGGTGGTGGTGGTGGTGGTGATGGTGGTGGTGGTGGTGGTGGTGGTGATGATGATGATGATGGTGGTGGTGGTGGTGGTGATGATGATGATGGTGAAGGTGGTGAAGGTGGTGGTGATGATGATGACGATGATGATGCATGATTATCTACAAATTTATATAGAACTATAATTGTGCAATGAACATGGTCTCTCACTTGTCTATAGAAGTTCCATTCCAGCAGGTGCTGTCATTTGGTGCAGAAAATTTCTCTGAATTGCAGACGGAGTCCGGAAGCTTGCCAAAAAAACTTTTCGATGAACCAATGTTTCTGATGATGACGTTGAATGAAAATTTCCTGTGTGTTTTTGTAGGAAAATCTGCGAGCAGGAGTCTGCTGCTTCGTTCAGTTGTTGTCTCTCCTGCTTCATGACCAACGGAGGAGGGGGCAGCGACGCCAGGAGGAGCAGTAGCGGGGGGTTCCGTTGTAACCCCCGCAATTGGATATCCGCATTTCCTGATCACCTGTTACCAATGAACACAAGGCTATCTGTAATCCAAGCCAGGAACGCATCTCACGCCTGGAAATCCATGGCAGACCATCTAATCCAGTTATATTTACGAACACCATGCAGCAAGTGACTGACGATAGAAATATTGCCTACATTAAAAAATCGGTTGTGGCTATAGTAACTCTTTCAAAGTGCAAAGATAGGGTAACATAATTGGCTATATTCTATCAGCACCCGTCCAGAGAGACCATGACTTGCCATTAAAGAGTTCGATCCAGTTCAATCACAACAGAATCCAGCAGCCACGACCAGAGACAGTCTCCTAACCAGAGACAGTCTCCTAACCAGAGACAGTCTCCTAACCAGAGACAGTATCTTAACCAGAGACAGTCTCCTAACCAGATGCACCTCTCAATAACAAACTGCTCATTTTCTATAGAATCTGAACACCAGACAGACAAATTATGAAATATCAACACACAATAATGCTGGCTGCAATCATTACCATTCCTCAAACTTCCATACCCGATTTAAACAGAGAGCTCCAATACACTACCAATACTACACAAATAGAAGGAAGAATGCCATCAATTTCATTTTTATAGGCACGCTAATACCAAATTCAGTCACCATTTCCCCAAGCTGACAAGCAGACTGCCATGCAAAAGTATAAGACAGGATTACTTATAAGAAACAGTCCCAATTGCTCTAAAGGAAAGGAGGAAAGAAGTGTCAGTAGTTTGTCATCAGCTCTTGACAAGACTTTCACTGAATGCAAGCAGTGAAAGATGACTAGTGCATGATGACAATGCCACCATAGAAGTCATTACTTGCAGATTAGGGTTCGGTGAAGAATGCCCCAAGCGGGTAAATGCCACAGAAGGGCATAGAGCTAAGAACCTCTGCCCCAACATCTCAATAGAATGAACAAGGTCTGAGAGGAAGGACGAGTGCAGTAGTAACTCTGGATGAAACAGAATCCTTTTAGCTTCTCCCATTTGGATAACCAGCAATGCTGAGGCCTCACAGGCCACAACCTCATCCACAGATTAAAGAAAAAGACAACCCACTAGCCATCATCATCATCTGCTGAGAAATGAAAACCTGAAGACATCGATCGGATCCTACGATTTATGTTGAAAACTAGACCCAAAAATTTATAGTTTATGTAACTGAATATGAGGCATAGACATTTACTGCACATGCAGACATCTACAAGCAACATATATCTAACATGTTTTTAAAATGCAGTACCAAACACTGAATAATATATCATTGGTTTTATTTCCTATGCTACACCACTGACATGACATCATTGGAAACAGGAATATAAAAACTATAATATGTATTCACATGGATTTTATTTCTTACGTTACATTTCGAACATGATAATATGAAACAGGCATATATGTACATATATTTATATATAAATATGTCAAGCAAAGAGAATAATATGGCTCAGGGCATGCCTGTGTCATCTGCAGATAAAATCTCAGTGTCCTGTTTCTCCTTTAGGTTTTTGGTTGTAAATTTTTGCAGTCTCATATTACAATCAATTTAAATCTGACCCACCAGCAAATTAAACGTTTATCTTGCTTATCAGGCAACAATTTGTCAGTCAGCAGGGACCTCCTACAAAAAAGACCATTAACTTTAAACTTAAATCCGATTTGAACCAAATTAAAAACATTCAACTAACACGGTAACACATTTCCGATCTATCTTTGATTAGATCTATCTGTGTCTCTCCCTCTCATCATATCTCATATCGTTACCTTATCACCCCTACTCACTCTTATGACTGGGGGCTGACTGACTCACTGACTAGCTGGCTGGCTGACTGACTTATGGAAATGACTGACTGACTGACTTATGGAAATGACTGACTGACTGACTTATGGAAATGACTGACTACATGACTAACTGACTATCCCATCCTTGTCCTTCTACCCTCTCCGTCCGTTCGTCTACCCGTCTCTCTGACCATGTGCGTGTCTGCCTTGTCCGTGTGCCCATGCCTTATTTCGCCTGCCTGCCTAAGAGTATGTCTGTACCTGTCAATGTATCTCAATCTTGCAGGCCAGACAGACCTCTGCTCAGTCTTGTGTCCGTAATACTGCTGCTGTGTATGTCTGTCTGTCTGTCTGTCTGTCTGTCTCTCTCACTCTCTGTGTTGCTGTATTCTTTTTTTGTGTGTTTCATTCTTTCCTGGGAGGTTGGATCATCATTCTTAGAGGCCTACTGAGCACAGCCATTTGCATCTGACACCCTCAACATCTGACTTAAGGATTCTGGCCCAGACAAAGCTGTACAAGAAGACTGTTTCATTCATCCATCCGTCCGTCCATTTATCCATCCATCCATCCATCAATCAATCCATCCATCCATCCCCCAATTCCTCCACATCCATCCACCCATCCGTTCATCCATCCATCCATACGTTCATCCATCCATCCATCCCTCTGTCCATCCATCCGTTCATCCATCCATCCATCCCTCTGCCCATCCATCCGTTCATCCATCCATCCACCAATTCTTCCACATCCATCCACCCATCCGTTCATCCATCCATCCATACGTTCATCCATCCATCCATCCCTCTGTCCATCCATCCGTTCATCCATCCATCCATCCCTCTGTCCATCCATCCGTTCATCCATCCATCCATCCCTCTGTCCATCCATCCGTTCATCCATCCATCCACCAATTCCTCCACATCCATCCACCCATCCGTTCATCCATCCATCCATACGTTCATCCATCCATCCATCCCTCTGTCCATCCATCCGTTCATCCATCCATCCATCCCTCTGTCCATCCATCCGTTCATCCATCCATCCACCAATTCCTCCACATCCATCCACCCATCCGTTCATCCATCCATCCATACGTTCATCCATCCATCCATCCCTCTGTCCATCCATCCGTTCATCCATCCATCCATCCCTCTGTCCATCCATCCGTTCATCCATCCATCCACCAATTCCTCCACATCCATCCACCCATCCGTTCATCCATCCATCCATACGTTCATCCATCCATCCATCCCTCTGTCCATCCATCCGTTCATCCATCCATCCACCCATCCATCTGTCCGTCCATCAATCCACCCATCAATCAATCCATCCATTCACAAATCCATCCTTCCACCTCTCCAACCATCAATCCATCCATCAGTCCATCAATCAATCAATCAATCCATCCACCACTTCCTCCATCCATCCATTCATCCATCTGGCTACAGGCACCAGATTCTTAGAAGCCAGGCACTGGCAGGAATGCAGACCAGCTAATTTATGAGCTTTTTTCAACTAACTCCATGGATGAAGCCAAGCCCATACATATTTGTATGACAAATATAGGCATTGATGTGTGTAGATTGTATATTAGGTATTCACACATATGTGAAGTCTAACACTCACCATAAAACACATATATATAATTGATATATATATATATATGTATATATATATATATATAATTGATATATATATATGTATATATATATTACATACTCATTTACCCTTTCAACACAAAGTAGCAAGGTTGGTAATTTTTATTAGACTAGTTAGGCCATAATTCAATAAATTAGACAAACGCTGATGAAAATTCTGCAAGACCACACCTTAGACAACCTAGGTTAATAACAATGTACTCCCTGATACCAAAATCTGACAAATAGTTCAGGCTAAGGTCTGACTGCCTGTCTTGCCAGTGAGTCTGTCTGTCTTTTTGCCTGTGAGTCTGTCTGCCTGTCTGGCCTGTGAGTCTGTCTCTTTGGCTACCCACTCAATTTTCCCTCCATCTGCCTACCTCCCCCCTCTCTCTCTCTCTCTCTCTGTCTGCCTGTCTGACTGTCTCTCAGCCAGTCTGTCCTTCTGGCCACCCACTCACCCTTCCGTCCGCCATCTGCCTGCTTGTCTGTCTGTGGATAACCCATTACATGTTAAATCCAAGGGCTGTCTGTGTGGGTGTAGGAGCTTTGTGTCTGTGTGTGTGCGCATGTGCATGTGTGTGTATGTGTGTGGTGTGTGTAGGCAAACACACTTGCATGTATGCATGTGTGTTTGTGTATAGCGGTATGAGTGTAGGCAAATGTGCATGATGGTTTGTCTGAGGAGAACTCACAGCAAAATTCTCACAGAAAATAGCATCTGGTATGTACATCCACTGGTGCCATGAAGAAACCAGAACAAATGTCTCCTATGTAAGTGTTTAGAAGGGTGAAAAATATATACATATATATCTATCTATATTTATACATATATATATACACACACATATATATATATATATACATGTATATATATATATGCATGGTATTTGGCTCATGTGGTATATTATACACAATATATGTTCATCTGAAATTTTCATCTTGTGCCTTTAGAACTTCAAATAATCTTTGTGCCTGAAGAAGACCTGCATTACCAGCAATCAGCTTATCTCAAGGTTATAGGTCTCACCTTTTCAGAACCGTTGGATGGTGGTCATACAAGCCACAACTAAGATAATCAGCAAAAAACCTCTGAAGCATTAGCCCGCCCGAGCTGTACCCGAATACCGAGTACATACCGTGACTGTGGATAAATGGGATATGTACATCACATTTGCTATTCAACTTATCAGGTGCACGTCAATGCCTTGCCCTAAACCACATAGACAGCTGAGATATTCAACACTGAAGAACACCTTATGGGATGAAACCAGCCCGTGATAAAGGATATAATGATATTATGTGATATGTACATCATCATCATCATCATCGTCGTCGTCGTCATCATCATCAACTGGCAGTAATGAAGGCATGTGTATGAATGATGTCAATTCCTTACATTGGTTGCCCAGCCAGTCCACTGGTTTTACCATGCTCATGGCTATACTGAATCAAGAAGAGATATGAGCGTTTTTTGGCCTCAAACACCACCTGAGGAGGAAGCAAATTCTTCTGTTGAAAGAGCTAACGACTAAGTCTGAGAAGAGGACTAGTCTGGGAGTTGTGTATTGGATAATTTTTGGGTCTTGTACAGAAGTGAAGTGTATAACGTCTGTGTTTTAGAAGAGCACAAAACAGCAGCAAGCAATGATGATGATGGTAACCGTACAGATCTCTCTGCACCAGGAGAGGACTAATTTAACTGTAAAGGGCAGATTTTCATCAACTTTGTTATTTACTTCTATCACTTTGTTCCTCTTTTTCTCCGTGCTGCTGCCCCTTCTGCTGCATCCTTCTCTGTCCTCCTTGCTATGCTTGTGTCAGCACGTCTCTCCTTCCGTCACCTATTCGTATATCTGCCTATCTCTCTGTCTCTGGCTTGATGTATGTGTCAGTGTATCTGCAATTCAGTCATTGTACTTATGTCTATTTATGTCTTTGTCTCTTCTTCCGTTGTTCACATCGGCTGCTTTATATCAATGTTTAGATAATCAGCTGCTTAACTCTACCAGCCATAAAGTGGAGTTACAACCTTCAAAGGCTCCGAAGCTATGGAAATGTTTACATCTCCACAGTCCCTATCGAGGGAGCATCAAAAAACGGCATGGTGCATACAGAATGCCAGACTACATTAAGTCTAAGCCCCTAAGTTGTACCAAATAGCCGACAGAGGGCAGGCATTTTGAAAACTTGTTCTGTCACATGTGAAAATCATGATGTGGTGTATATATAGAATGTGCAATTTTGGCACAGTGCAAATACAATGCCTGTGAGCGAGACCTGTTGTTAACAGAAGTTCATGTGAGACTGACGATCTGTTACTAAGCCGTGAAGCAATATCTAAGATAACATTGTTTCATGTGTTTCAATTGGGTGCTAACTGGATGACCGTCTTGGACAAAGATGACCACTGAGCGATTAACACGAGATACTCTACACATTATTGTTTAGTTTTCGATTGATAAATTTACTTATCACCACATAGAGAAAAATTATAAACTACAGATAGACTACAGACTACAGACTACATCTGGATATCTTGACTACCTCGACCCGCTCTTCTACAGGAAACAGAATACTCCTAGTCATTCCGCTGATCTAAGAGCCTATTTTGACATAAGCATACCCTAAGCAAGAAAGTGGCAGCTCTGCCACTGTGGTAGTGCCAGTCTTAATCCTGGAGACAGGGGAGTGCAACACTAATCCATCTATGTTATAACACAATGTCCCTAACAGCAACCAACCAACCAACTAATAATATGGTATGATGATGAGTAATCTGCATGAAGGCAGGTCCATTGACTCTTATGTCACCAGAGGATAAGACGAGTGACGTGGTTTCCCATGGCCTTTCTCACAGACAATTGTGGGTAAGCAACTTTTCCATGTTCACTACGCAGTGGCTTGAGCTAGAATTGAACCCGAAGGGTGAGACCCTTCGGTTACAAGACACAGAACATACCGCTACATCACTAGTTGAGATAAGACAAGAGCTGTGAATGCCAAAAAGAATAGGGTAATGTAAACTAAGACAAGACGACAAGACAAACAAACCAGCGCAAGTGATGTGCAAAGTTGTTCCCTTAGTCATGCCACTGTTGCATCAGTTAGCACTTAAGCCAAAAGATCCCACTGACCCAGAGACACTCTATTGAGGTCAAAGAAGAGAGCAACAGACTTCACTTAACACCAACTAACTATCTTATTTTATCACACCTTTAATCCTCCTCTCTCAGTTTTAGAGGCACACCTTATGTCTTGTACTGCTAATGCTAGAATTTATTTCACCAGTGGCATGAACGTAAAGATTTACGATCACAGATTATTATTTACTTGATAGGACGACCACACTACAGAAGCCTTCGGATCAGAATCGAACTCTCTCACCTGCAGATGGTAACTGTGTGAGTTGTCGAAGTAATTAAATATGCTAGCAGACACTTTGGAATGAAATGAGTTCAGGACGTCCTGGAAATCATCAGTGTAGTGAAGACTAGAAATCAGCTTCTCTATGGCCGCCACAAACAGATTCCAGTAAATGTTGACTTCGGTGACATGAGTCATGCATCCACGCATGACATTCTGACAGAATTGCCTGCACGGTGGCACCGTGCCGTGCCCCTCGCACTGCGAGCAGTAGAGCAGACGGGTGAGCGCCTTCGAGCAGTAGTTTTCGTAGCCCAGTCTGTTGGGGATGTTGACGGCCTCTGTTGCCAGGTCGAAGGCGTCGAGCAGTGACCTTGCCACTTGCAGCGACTTTGCCATGTCCTGGACAAGGCGCCTCGCTCCATCTCCGTACGGTGGTGGCATCAAGTCCTTTCGACTGACTGACAGGCATTCTCGGTACTCGTCCGTCATTTCCGATACTACCCTGGCGTCATTGATTGTGTGGGTGAAGACCCATGGAAATATGGCATCAAGGAACTGGTTGACGCTCTGCCGTACGTTGATCTCGTGGTCGTCAAGATGAACGTATGCAGATAGATCGGCAAAGAGCTTCTCCACAGCAGAATTGGTGCTTTCGGTGGGAATTTTAAAAATAGATGTCAGCATGTTGCGAGTGTTGTTCTTGGACGATGACAACAGCTCGTTAAAATGATCTGCAAGCAACAACACAATCAGGAACTGAATGAATAATCAATCAAACCTAAATAATTAATCTGACTCTTGACTGAGAAAAAAGAAGTTCTGAGCCAAACTCTAAATTTTAAGTAGTGCCATTACAGACACATATGAGTCAGCGATTGCATATCACCCCCATGAGTGTACTGTGTAGTTTAATTTAAAATTTAATTTTAAATGCCCTCATCAGTAAACACTTTAATTACGAGCTGCATTCGTTTTCCAGTCGTAGTAAGTCCACTCTCGTCGTTAAGATGTGAAACTACACTACCGAGTAAGGACTATGCTCATAGTGAGGATGAGCCCTGGAAATTAAGGTCACTGTTGAAACTGACCATACTTAGAACTTAGAGTTTGGCTCATAACTTCCTTTTTCCAAACTATATCTCTAAACGACTTTAATATTTTATTTTTATTATCATTCATAATTTTTACAGTTTAGACAAATACTGAGGAGTTACTTCCAGCTTAGAACAGAGTCAAAATCAAAATTTGACATTGTGAAACCTTAAATTAGCAAGCATTTTACTCCAAATGCAGTGCACCATTAGTTGCTCTCTACCTAATTAAATGCAGGGAGTAACCAGGCAATGAGGAGAGGAGTGTACAAGGCTAGCCAGATCCAGTGCATACTAACAGATACAACCGATAGATGGCAAAATATTAGTCCACCAGGTACACCATCAGTACAGACGATCTGTCTATCATACACCATAACATGGTGCCATGGTGTTGAGGCACATTGGCTGCGTTAATGAAGTAAAATGCCCACAAACACTGGCCAGCTGGATAATGATCAGACTTCTCTGTTGGGTAATTTGTGAAGGGTTCAGACAGTGTATTACATAAGAGATCTGCAAAACTTATCTAGAACCATAGTTTTATCAGAACCATACTTTTATCGTCACCTGATTGTCATAGCAAAACTGTCGGTCATTGCAATGCAGTGCGTGGCGCACTGTCTTATTTATTGGGGAGCCAACTACACTTCCCTCCACTTGCTATTCCCTCCTTCAACCATTCAAGTGGTCAGCATGGCCAAATGATAGTTCAGAGATTCTCATCACACCATGGTACAAATATATTTTATGATTTAGGCTCACTTTGGGCCACCTACCTCACATTTCATACCCATGACTGCCATCCATGTTAGCTTAATTAAGAGATTGCTGGTATAGTACCCCTGTAGCTGCTTACTCTTTACCGCCATTTACTCCCCTATCCTCCTTCTTGTTCATCCCAGGATCGTTCAGTAAACAGAAAAACATATGACTTTATACTAATCCAAGCCAAAAACCTAACTCATTGGGAGGGGCTGAGAGTTGCCCCTTGCCTAGTGTTGTTTATTAATGGGTTTGTTAATATACACAGGAGCACAAATTTCAGCATCAGTGACATACAAGATGTCTTAGCCTCCAATGTTTGCCCCTCCTCCACGAGCATGAAGCCCACCGAATTTCTCAGGTCACAGAAACCCAATATCTTCAGCCTATCTGTTGAAATGGAGGAGGGCTCCAGCTGCTCATTGTGTCTGGGAGCAAATATTTCCCAAGCAAGGCTCCAGGATGCACCAGCACTCAGACACTCAACACTGGCTCCATTATGCAATTCTGATGCAGCAGGGCCACTAGACAGAGACATCGAGAGAGGGAGAAAGAGAGAGAGAGAGAGAGAGAGAAAGAGAGAGAGAGAGAGAGAGAGAGAGAGAGAGAGAGAGTAAGAGAGAGACAGACAGACAGACAGAAAGACAGAGAGAGAGACAGAGAGAGACAGAAACAGATAGATAGACAGAGAGAGACAGAAAGAAACAGATAGAAAGGCAGAGACAGTGACAGACAAAGACATAGTGAGAGAAAGAGAGAGAGAGTGACAGAGACCCTTCCCTGTCTGTATTGTCATTTCATTAGGAAAATGGCATTTCAACCAGATGAAAAAAAACTTCAGTGAAAACTGTCCCTTCTTGCCGACGAATTAGGTGTTGAACGAAGCGCCGTCAGCAAATACACAGAGCAACATCAGGATATTAAATGCTGTGGCAGGTTGACTGCGGCCATAAGTGCAATAATTAAGAAAAATTGAGGGAATTCCTTTGAGGGCAAGCCCCTGATGGCCAGTGCAGACGATCAATTCGTATTCAGCCAATGCAGGACCGTCATTCAAGGGCACAGTATTGCGTTTATACAATACCACTGTCCATTGTAGAGAAAATGAAATTCGCAATTGATGATACTGAGACAGAGAGAGAATTATTATAAACATTTTCATTGTAGTACAGGAAGCTAATTACTCACCCTTTTAAGGTGGGCAAGGATAATAAATTACCAACTGATGACATCCCTGTTGTACTGGGTTGAAGCACTGGGCAGCTAAAGTGAAAACAACCACTTTGACACAATAAGTGGTCAGCTTTTCTCTGAGTGTAGCATGGCTTAGCAGTGAGATTTAAGGCCTGGCTGTAAGGCACTCATGCATCGGCGATCTATCGTCTTACATCTGCATATATGTCCATTAAAACATCTAGACTAGAGTCTTAACCATCTGCACAGTATTTATTCCATGGGTCACAGGAATGGCTTTTTAACTGTGCAATTATTTTTATTGTACTCGTTTAAGCACTCAGACATAACATAACTAACAACAAGTCAATATTTCCTATCTGTAAACTGGTTCTTTTTTTTCGTTAAGAGTCAGTTATGACATATGCGGCACATTTCAGATTGAGTATTTGTGAGATTCTGGAAGGTTCAATATCAGTACCCAGATGATGATGATGATAATAATTTTTGTTTATCGGTAATACAAGGTTGCCCCACCACAACCTAGTTACAAGATATTTGATTAGCTATTGATCATTGAGAGTCAAATATGGACATTTTGATGAAAAATATTCATATTGTAAAACTTAAGTTAGTCTTGATGACGATGGCCATTCTACTGGATATGCTTTTACAGTACCTGTGGGATAAAGTTTTTGTCATCTTTGGGGTAGGAGAAAGTCATGTGGCTCTGATCGATACACACATACACCAATTTCAGGCCCAAGGCATTTGTCTAAAGTCTAAACACTCAATAATCAAAACATAGCCTATGCACAAGTCAAATTTGAAAAAACTTATTCTAGGAGTCTGACCTTGGTCTCTTCAGCAAACAATTATATCATGAATAAATAAATGGTTCGGCTGTGGACAGAGTTGCCACATTTCTGTTATCTTTATGACTTTATGACTGATTAATTACTGTCATAAATATTATTTATGATCATCCTTACTGGGTTCTTCTTATTAGGAACCTCATGTCTATTTACTCAGTTTATCACTTCTAATGAAGTCGCTCCTTGATCCCTACAACTGGCCTGGGGTTACTGCCATAAGGTAGGGTCGTTTATTTGTACCATTATCAACAGGCCTCTTGAAGGTAGGGCTGCAATTTTGAAGGATCTGTTCAGCTGAGGAGGTAGTTCATCGAACTGCCAACATACACTCTCAAATTGAAATCAGTCACTAAGCTATTGACTGCTAGTGACTTAGTTCACTGACAATATTTTGCTTATGGCTTTAATCACAGTCCCCAAGTTTTGGGTTTTTGCAACAGACAAACAGTCTCACAATCAGTCGATGTCAGACCACTAGTTCTTTACTGACTACCTATCTGAGCATCGTTTGTAATGTAGCATGACGTCACACAATCATGTTCATAGCAAATGGCGTCTGTTTGAACACGCAAACGTAATGCAAGAAATATGCTCATTTCACCGTGTATGGCCAGTCAACTTATTCATTTTAAAAGTCAGTTGCTAAGTCATCAAGTCAGTCGGTAATTCCTTAGCGTCTTACTCTGGAGACTATGAAGAGGAGACATGATTACTGTAATATAACAATGGCAAACATCTTCACAATTCCTTACAGGCCTCTTCTCTCTTTTTGCAGCAAACTCAGCCAAGCGCAGCCATGGCAACTGCGTGATGCCAAGCTTCTCTATGTCCCTGGTCTTATTCCAGACATTATGAGGTCAGAGTCGTATGGTTGTCCACCCCTCTAGCAGTCCAAGTGGTCCTAAGTTAGCTGTGTTGTCTTCTCCAGTCCTTCAGGGCTCATTCACTTCAATCCACAGGACTTCCTGATGGTCCATGTCTTCCGGAGATTGTGTAACATTCAGGCAAGAGCTTGGTCTGCAATTGTGTCATAGACTGGCACTGCTGCCTACCACATCAATCTACTGATCGTGATTTTAATGACTTAGATCAAGCAGTATCAATCTGTATGGCTCTCTAGTCTCCAGTTCAGCTCAGATCAGATTTTGTACTTACTTATTCCAATGCAAGTAAAGGAGCAGTGATACTTGTTTCCATTCGAGAGTGCAAAGAAATATAATTGATATATATTACCCTACTGTTGACAAAGATCCCCATTATAAGCCAGGAGAACACAGCTTAGTTTCATATTTTCATAGATATCAATGCTCAGACTAAACAAACCCAGGGTTCACAGACCTGTTATTGCCAGCATTGAATTTTTCCATAATTTGGCCAACTGAATGTCATAATTGAAGGTGCCAAGTGGGTCCTGCAGGCAGAATTAATAGTGGCAGAGAAGACCAGCATCAAAGCTTCAGCCGCCAGTCAGACCAAGAGGCAATCAGGTTGTGAGAGAGTTGAAGGTTAAGATTCAATCTGATGGCAAAAGGAGCCACTGAGCCATGAGCCAAGAGAAAGATAGCTATTAGTAATAAAGAGGTGCACAGTTGACATTTGATCTTGACCATGTAACTGATTAGCTTGGGGTTTCAAACTGTAACGGATCCTGCAAACCCCAGACTATAACATGACTTGTGCATTACATATGAAATCTAGCACAGTCTGTACTAAATCTCCCAATGGGGGGAGGGACAACATTGGACCACCAGTTGCATCAGACGATGTGTGAAAGACACCTAATAAATTACAAACTGTAACATTATAGGCAATGTTAAGAGATAAGACCTGGTCTTTTAGTTTGGAATGTTTGTAACTTAGAAGGAAGACATCTTTTCTAAAACTCAGTAAAATCATAAGAGTCACATTCGTTATTTCTCAACATTTAGACAATCTCATCAAATCAAAGTAGAAATTACCTTCCACACTGAAGTTTCTTTTATGCAGGTGTTATTTTAGTAAATCAGGTAATGTATTTCATTTATCACAAAACACTTGTAAATAAGAGAACTCCATTAACTTGGCTTTCTAAGATGAGCATTTCCGAATTCACAGACTATGCTTATGATTTCAACAACATTGCAACATGACAACTTATCCAGACAACCAAACCTTTATCTAGCTGTTGCATTGTTTTACAATGAACCAACTAATGACGCACACTTTGTAATATGATGCATATCACTACAGTTGTATGTATACACATAGACAGTTACTGTATTGTAATCTACTGTGATGTCATCAAATCTAAAACAAATGTACTCCGTTCATTCCACAAATATATATATTTGTATATCTCTATATTATATATATATAATTAACATATTTATATATTTTATATATATATATCTTTCTTATATTAACTGTAACTTATAACAATTTACAAGTGAATTATTTTGATTTTTCATTGTTTTTAAAAGTCAGAGAATATCATTAATGTGTCCAATCCAGAACTTGTGCTACAGATCATAATGTTTAAAATACATTCCTATCCTTGCATTCTCTTGTTTCATTCTCAATCACTAAGTGGTCACATCATGATAGATTACTAAAATACACAAGGACTTTGGTCGGACAGCAAAACGAAAAAGGCCAGGTTGACATCATCAATTGCTCTTTGTCAAAGGACCGTAACCTATGAGAAGGAAGTTTACACACAGGAAAAGCCTTGTCAAGGAAATGTCTAACAGGAAATGCAGAAACCAATCCATCGAATAGGCAAAGCAACAGCAATAAATATAAATTCTCCAAGCAAATACCAAATACCAAACGTCAGCAAAGTCATTATAAACTCTTTAACTTCCTGTCTATAACGTTATCGACAACTACAGAAATAATTTCACTACAACTTACGCTGTTGTAAAGCATTATTGAGCAAATGTTCAAGGTGACAGTGATCGAGTGGTTCTGTAACCAGCTCACGGCAAAATGAATGGTATTGGTGGAATGCCAAGGAGGAATTCCAGACACGGAACTCGCCTAGGCTCGTGAAAGCAACTACCATCAGTACTCCATAACGTGCATGCCTACCAACCTACCTGCCAACCCACAGACAGACCAACCTGGCGTCTAGACAGTTACGCTCCAGTTGTCCAAACAGTTCCAATTTATAATCCGCCCTGTGGCCATTTGGATTCCTGAAGAACAACTAAATAAGTTATGCTTAAGAGGCTTCTAATAGCAACACCTGTCTTTGCCTGCTTAATCCAGAACTACTAAGTTATTTAAGTCTATGCCAACCACCAACCTTTGCCAATTCAATCAAAAGCTCATCTCAATTTACAGTAAAATCCTGTTTTCTTAAACCCTAGAAATGGATAGAAGATAGTAGGCATGCACGTTATGGAGTACTGATGGTAGTCACAGGCACTTCCCATATTGCCTCTGCAATGTTTCAATGTTGCAAGTATGAACTCAACTTAACTAAACCAAGTAAACTTACATACTCCATCTACTGATGCACACAAACGATAGCAGAAAAGGGGACCAGTGTCTTCACACTTGATGAGTTGTCTGTAAGCCAGAGATTATTATCATTCGCCAGACTGTCGCTAACAGCCCTAGCATTCGAAAACTTCTTCAGCCTTGTACAAAGAGTTTCTTTGTATCTACTACAATTCCCATCCCCTCTAAAAAAATAACACCCTTTGCCTTTTTTCAACTACACTGAACTACACTACATAGTTGGGTATCTGTCTGGCTCAGACCCTGGATGATAGTCACAGAGAGCTCTCAGCTTAGTTCTGGATATGGCACATTATATGGCAATCGTCTCGCCTTATTGGTTTTGCATGGCATTGAGTATGCAAAGTCTGCTTATACAAGTGGACTAATGCCAAAGCCACATTCTGGCGCCTAGTATTTTTGTGGAAATGTCACCGAGTGCCACTCGCATCCACTTCGAGAGCAACCACCGTCTGTTTGCTCGGAAGATGAAAATGACAGGATGAGGATATAAGGACATTGGAATAGTCCGGACGACACGAGAGACAATGTCAGGTTTGTTTTCCCTCATCCCTAGATTAATCTGTCACAGCCGAGTCGGCTCGTAATCGATCACTGCCAACGATCATAATGGATGGATCACTGAATGATGATCATATTAAATTATGGTCAATTCTACAGTATGCAAGCAACAAAAAAACATTTACAAGTGGAATTATTATAATGCACTTTGCACTATTTACCTAAGCAGTGGATGATTAGTACAGAGTGGCAATGCTGTCACCACCCAGGAAGTACACTTCTGCAATAATTATATGGCTTCAAATCTGACTAAGGAGAAAATGAATTACCAATGCTTCTAAGACTGCTTGATGAAGTGTAATTGATGAATGTGTAAGCGGTAGGGTAATATAATTTTTTGCT
Organism: Bimastos eiseni; assembly: GCA_959347315.1. Classification (NCBI taxonomy): domain Eukaryota; kingdom Metazoa; phylum Annelida; class Clitellata; order Crassiclitellata; family Lumbricidae; genus Bimastos; species Bimastos eiseni. The sequence continues at coordinate 24,262,518 of OY365810.1, read as the reverse complement.
AAAGGACTTCATGTCGGTTGTGGCAATAACTCCCAAGTGAGTCTGAAATGCACTCATGCTAGTGCATGTTTTATCACGAAATTCCATAATAGTCCCAAAAGCAGATTTCAGCTCCATGTACACTGACCAGTAAGTGTCAAACCCTTGAACTGTTGTGAGTGAGACAGAGCATTGGTCAGAAATCTAAGCCTTATCCTCATCTGCTAAAGTGAAGTTGCAAACATTTTATATGTCTATGGGCTCTAGCGCATTTGAAAGAAAATTCTAAGACAGGACTCAGAAGGTCAGTAATGATGAACTGTACAGAAGGATCTGCATGACATGAAACCTCATGCAAAAAGTGATCCAGAGAAAGCTAAGTTTATTTGGACATGTATATGCAGAATGAAAGATGATAGAAAACTTCGAATTCTGGTTTTTGGAATAATGGATAGGACAAACAAAAGAGGAAGACCAAATAGGGAATGGACAGATGGCATTGAAGAAATGAGCCACACAGCAATGAACAGAGACATGTGGAGAGATGTGACCAGAAAGGCATCAGACAACCTAGGCGATGAGATCATAGGTGTTGATTGATTGGATCTAGCCATTGCTTCCTCTCACATCATGGGACTGTCTTTCTGCTTTAGGTTAAAAACAAAAGAGATCTCTCCAATATTCAGTTTTACGTATGATTGAACTGTTGAAAATGACTCATAGAAATTTTTCTACACTCAATCACTTGCTTATAGTCATTCTGCAACCATCAAAGGAAACTGGTAATGGCTTGAACTGTTTAAATTGATTATACTTTTGGCAGGTGAAGCCAAGAAGCGGGTATTACTGCATTGTCTCAGAATATCCTGAAAGCCTGCTTTAGAAATCAGAAAAAGATCCCCAAATACAAAACACCTCTTGTGCCCATAGATTTCTTTAGGGGCTCTCTAAAGTTCTCAGTGAAGTTCGGTGCCCAGACCATAGCAGCCAAGTCACAACCCCACCTGCCATGTCTGACAAGTGGACTTGGAAGCTAGGCTTGAATAATAACAGGTTGCTTCAATCTATTTCATCCTATCCGACTCACTGCAGATTAGGTTGACATCAAACGATTTCCACTGGCACATATTAAAAATACATGCAGCAGCTTGAAAAAAACCCAGTTTTCCATCTACAGCCTGTTGAAACTGGTTTGGTATTAGCCAGACAGTAGGCCGTATTCTACAAGCACTTTGAATTGAAGACCACTATATACCGAGAATTTGCTGGAGGCTTTTTTCTGCCTCACTGAAAGCAAGTTTTCAGTGATTAGAAATCGACATACAGATAACTGTACAACTAAACGTTCCTTCTGGGCACATAACACCTCAGAGTTTCATTGGAAGTCAAGTATCACTGCGGAGACTCAGAAGTAGTTCACTTCCTGATTACAGTGGAGCTAAGAATTTGCTGTCGGCATGTTCTGCCTTTCTGAAAGCTAGCTTAGAAAGCTAGCTTAGTTGACTTTGAGATCTGCCTTTTAACGTCTGAAACCGCCTCCATTTGGTTGGTGTCAGTGTGTACACACTTAAGAATCCAAAAGGCATTAGAGGTTTGTGGCACGTCATCATAGCATAGCAAGGAATCCCTTTCTGAGCAGAGTATGATTAATTTGTGGCTTGTAGCGGTGTCGGGGAAAGAATTTCTGGGTGGGACCCTAGTGAATATGAAAAAATGCTCAAGAAATCCACTCCATAAGAAAATGGTCTTAGCTAATGTGCAACAACACGCCCTACACAATGCACTAGGAATTTGAAGCAACCTGTACACTGTAGGGTCCTATAATTAAAAATAAATTTGCATAAAATAAACAAACAATAAATCAATAAATTAGCTAATCAATTAATTAATTAATTAAAATGTTTTTACACATATGTACATTATGGAATTCACACACACACACACACACACACACACACACACACACACACACACACACACACACACACACACACACACACACACACATACACACACACATGTATATGCATGCATAAGTTTTAATTTTATGTCTTACTCCCTGTTCTTAGAATAAATAACCAACTGCCTTGTAACTTTCACCAGTGGTCTGCATTCTTCAAGCACCTTAAATTGCAGACTACTATGAACATTTAATAAGTAAGCCCTCATGAATAAGCTCTTTAAACAATTCCAAAAGGACCAAGAAGCCATAACAAGAGCCATTTCATAACAAGGCTGGGTTAAAAAGAGGTTCTTTTCTGAACCAACTAGAAGTTCATTCGCATGACCATGTAACATCTATGTCCAATGATGAATAGTGTTATATTCTGGAATCTTATACACAATACTCATTGCACTGTTCGCATACTGTGTTAGCGAACACTTTACTACTTACTTATAAATTTCTCTATCTAAACAAACAGCTGACAGTCTTTCCAAGCTTAGAAACAGGAATATAGCAATTAAATCAATTGTTTTATCGCAATCAATTACTTTTGTAGCTGAATTTGTGGGCTTTATTTCCAGAGCAGCTAGTAAGTTCTCCAGGTGTCTAGTCTAAGGGACAAGCAGTTGTTGGCTGAAGCCGTTTAACCAGTCAGTGCATATCAGCTGCGCTTCATCATTGTTCAAGGTGTCTGGTATTTCAGCTGCAACTCATGAATCACAGGACAGCAAAGGACTTGTAAGAACCTATTGATAAGGTCTGGCTAATTCAACAGGAACACAGAAATCATCCTACTCAGTGGGCAAGATAACAGATGCGTAGGTGACAACCAAGCCCAGGAAACATTAGGGAAACATGTGACAGATGATGCTCAACAAACAAAACATTTGAAAATGCAGCCCAATGGAAAATAGACGAAAGCAGATAATGGAGGGCTTAGGAAACATGAAAACTGCACCTGAAATAAGACATACAACAGAAGATACACAACATAGGAAGAGGCACTGGCAAAGTAGCCCAGTGAGATGGACACTGATTAAAATATAAATCTCCTAATATCTCAGTGTCATACTGGTGCTATTTCACAAAGCCCAGCTTAATCATCAAAAGCATGATAGATGCAGCTTTCCAGGAAACACAAACCGAAATACATGTCAGAAACGAGTGGAATGCATTGCAAATGCATCGAACGACACTAGACTCAGTCCGATAGAGAAGTTGTGATACCACTCACGACTCATTCAAAATGAATATGAATTTATGAACGAGTGCAATGAATAACTTTCTAGGTTAAGGGGCGATATATATATATATATATATATATATATATATATATATATATATATATATATATATATATATATATATATATATATATATATTATATATATAAAAGCAAAGCAATACATCATCAATGCACCAAGAAATACTAGGAACTGAGAATGTCACACAGAGTAAATACAAATCATTTTAAAGCAAAGGGTCATTTTACTTTGTGTGAAAAGAATAAAAACTTTACATTGAAACCTGTAGCAAATCACAACTGGATAGAATATATAATTTGCTAGCTGTCATTAAAAATAAATTTCCACAAAAGAGCATTATTGTTAAACTCAACCCAGACAGCAAATGGAATCGGTTGGCCGCAGAGGTCCATGCTGTGACAGTAATCGTTCTGACTCGAATCACCACGGCCATTGCTACCCTGTGCCTTATATTTTTCTAATCTCAGTTTTAAGACTGTTGGAGAAGAAGAAGCCAGGCTGTTTTAACCTTAAGAAGCCCAAATGCAAAACATGAAAACAAGAAATTCCACTTCTTCGATTGATGGCTAGACGAACAGCGCAGCAGAGACTAGTGGCATTGCTGAGCTACCACTTTGCCAATCACAGACAGCTTGATAGCACCAAGAATCTGAGCAGCCAGCAGCAGGACCACTAAATCAAACACCTCCTGGAAGAGAAGCCTCCTTATGGGCGACGCGGCTAATCAGAAAGCCCAGCAGATCCAGACTTCAGCACAAAGTAAATGAAAGAGGCTAAGACAAAGTTAAAACCATTAACCAGCATTACGTGCATCCAAAGCAAAACTAAAGCATGTGTGCCTGTTTACACAGCCCAGAGCCAAGATAGGCAAAGAGATGAGCCTATCACATAAACAGAAACAGTGCTGAATTAAAATCAATGCTAACAGCAGGAAGGAAAAGGGTCTATGACAACAATGGGCAATCATTAAGGCAAATCAATGAAATGTATTAATCAAACAATTATCCAATACATTACAATACAATATAAAGTCTGTAATTTGATATATTGCCCTTCTTCCAAAATTTTTTGCTCAGAAGTGCACACACGTCTCGACGACACAACTGCAGTTGTAATGCAGAGCAATTGTGCGCGAAGGACTTGCTCCCAGATCCCTACACAGTAACTCCACAGACGAGGGCCGAACTCACACTCTCCGCGTTACGGGCCGAACGCTCTAACCAATCGGCCACCATGCCACACAACCCAGTACAAATGAATAATTCCAACTAGGACTCTAACAACATCAGAGTTTCTGTATGGCTGGATCTCAAACAGGTCATAATTGCAATCATACCTACGGAACTTGCATCGTATGGTATCTAATTATTTATATAGCGCTTCTTACAGTACTAGCTATTCAGAAGTGCTCTCAGCATGACAGCTGGAGGAAATAAGAAAGTCTTCAGGCAACTACTGGATGAGGGTGGGAGCCCAATTAAAGGGCTTGCTATAGATAATAGGGGGGGGGGGGGGGGCAGTGTAGGTTATTCCACATAGAAGGGCGCACACAAGCTGGTAGAAGGGTAAATGTCAAAGTTACTCCCACTGCACTTCAGCATGTATCTCAATTACTTTGTAACACATACATCATAATTACATGTAACATTTACATTATATTACTTTATATTTAAAAAAACGGATACATTGCTTTGATTGGATAAAGGACCAGAGATGTAGTAGGTAGTAAGACTCCTACATCATGAATGAAACATATCACTCAAAGCACTCACACGATATATTTAGCATCTGAGGCCAGATTACTTTGCAATTCTGAGCTGGAATTCGAGACAACGTTCTGCGTGTCAACCACTGCAAGCTGACTCAACTTTTCCTCCATTGAAAGAGTACAAACAGGATGCATCGTTGGTCGTAACATTGCATATCTCTAAACCCGGATCTGTAAATGGAAAACAAAATTGTCGCCTTTTTAAATTATATAACTTTTATGCAATTTTTCATCTGTAATTAAATTTAACGAGTTACTTCTTTGGCAACACACTGGTCCATGGTCTCTGGGTAACATGTTTGGTAAATGAACAATGTGTGCTATGGATTTTGATTAGAGCTTTACCAATGTCACTGATGCCAATTACGTAATGTAATGCAATGTAATGTAATCAAGCATTTATATAGCGCTTGTCAATCAGCAGCGTTCTCAACAGGCATCTGTGCGTGAGAAAAGAAAAGTCTTAAGGCGTCTCCGAAACTGGAAATGTGAGAGGGTCAGTAACTCCAGGTGACTGTGGATGACAGTTCCAAGTCGATTATGCTACTACTGCGTACAACTGATAATTGAAATAGCGGATACCGATTATGAAACTGATCATTTCGAAATATCATATTTATACTGACTTTTCATTTTGTAACAATTGTTCTGCAAAGAAGGAAAAAATTTTATAGCAGCATTTTCGTTCACCGCAGCAGGAAGTCACTAGGTGGATGAGTCAGTATACATGGCACTGTTAAATTAGCAGCCAAAAGTAAGGAAAAAAATTGCAAACATTGGAGCCGATTATTCTAACCAACACCAAATATCAGTGCAATCCGTAGCTTGTTCGAATAATCGTGTATGCATCGTGTATGGATGCTTAATCGGTACAGCTCGATATTTGATAGCATGTGGCTATGAGTTTGTTGTGACCTTGATCAGGTGTTTGCACACATTTGTCTCTGCCACCATGCATATAATTTTGAAAGGTTGAAATAAACAATAAGTCATGTGATGCTCTTGTACCATGTTCGATAGGTTGGGAGTCATCCATTGTTGGCTCAGGGGTCACAGCAGACGACGAAATGAGTGCCTCTACTATGTGCCTCGTGGGAGCCTTTTGGAGCTTTTTGTACTTCACTCCCATTTCAAACTATCAGGGAGACTTTCAAGAAAAGGTTGTAACATTTTGCAAGACTGAAATTAGAGTCTGATTCAAGAAAAAGTTGCAATTTTCAAAGAAGCATTGCCATCTACAACGATGCATTACATAATTGCAGAATATCTGCTGACTTATGTGTATTTTAGCTAAAATATCTCTGACCCAAGAGGAGGAAATGCTACCAAAGGACCTATTATCAACTGATCAATGATTATAACATTTAACTGAGTGAAACTGGTTGAGTTGAACAATAAATCTTTCCTCATTCCCCAAAGAAATCTTTCTTCCTTCTTATCACCTAGCTTTCGTCATGACTGTACATTAGTCTTTTAATTCACTTAGATTTATTGGATTTTATGGAAGAGCAATTAGAATCATTCAAAGGAACCGATTGGCCATCCAGGAACTACATAAACATCTCATGCATGCCCGTTTAAAAATAATTTAAATGTCAAGAGATAAAAGAATCCTCCACTAGTCTATTCAAAGCTGTTCACAGATAAGGTCCTAGTACTTGATTATCTTGCTTGGGCATTTGTGGGGCTACCTGTCTGAGATCTCTCTCTCTCTCTCTCTCTCTGTCTCTCTCTCTTTCTGTGTCTGTCTGTCTGTCTGTATGTTTGTCTGTTTGTCTGTCTGTCTACTGCTAGCAGTCTCATTCTGTGATATGCACTGTTTTCATTTCCAGAGTCCTTTAAAGATTATACTCATTGATGTACTCTAGTGTATGGCAATACCCTGTAATATAAAATGTGGTCTCTTCACTCTGGATTTATGCCGTGACATTTACCAATACCAAGATACAGTCGGATGATGCTCTATTCTAATAAACAGTACAGAGACCAAGCAGTTAAGGAAAGATTTTAGTAAATATTACTTTTCATTAGAATACAGGACCCATCCTAAATACGAGCAATAACATATCTGTCACTATCAGGGCATAAAATTTATCTGGTTTCAAGGCCAGATATAAACTTTGTTGTACAACCTGATAAGCTGTTTCTGCTCAAATTTGTAGGTAAATACAGAACCAAGGAATTATAATCAGGGCCTGTACAGGACTACAGTAGTAATTCCCTGTTAAAAGATATCCCTCAATCTGACCCAGCAAGCAGATGAATGACGAGATGGTAGCATTATCACAAATGCGTGCCTTATCAGTGGGCTCTGTTCTGTCTGGAGCCTGGTCCCTCTCTCTCTCAATCCAGTGCTCCAGCAAAAGAAGAGTTCGGTCTGAATTGCTGAGCGCCACCATCACTCAACGGAGCCACATTTAGAGGAATGAGACCAACAATAGCTTACAACAGACTCAGAGATAGGAGGGCACCAGTGTCAGAGCAAAGGTCACAGGCCTGAAAAAACAGCTCTGCAACTGAGGATCCTGCATACGACTTAGGGCAAAGGCTTCTCTTAAATCCTACTCCATCTACCTGTCCAAAGGCATCGACACAGCTTTGGCAATTAGCTTTTATCAATGACAGATGGATGAAAGCTGAATTGAAGCAATTTAACAGGCACATATGCAGGCACCCATCTTGAACAGAACTCAGAAAATCATCTGCCATCATTTAAGCAGTTCATACTTCAACAGCGCCCTTGGGGACTTGTTAATTTCTTCATTGCAAGACCCTGCCAGATTCAACCCAGCCCAATGGAGGAACAATAAAGGGGCACAGATCCTGAGGCAATTAGAGCTCTTAGTGGCAACACATCAGCAGTTTCTCAAATCTTGTGGATTTTAATCCTGATTTATCAGATAAACCTCACAGGCTTTGAATTAGTCAAAGTCATGTAAATCAATTATATTCTACCACGTCTTAAAAATCCAGGTACTACTTTTACATTGAAATGTGCTACAAACCAAGTCGAAGAATATAGTTAAGGAGGCATGCAATTTAGGAAGCACAGCCTCACTTCACACCATCAAGTGATATTGATCATCATTCCATCAATCGCCTGCTTTTCAACTTGCATTTGCTTTTCTACATTGTGTTAATACATCAATTTGTCTGTGTACTTGCCCGTGTGCCTGCATGCCTGCCTGCCTGACTACCTACCTGCCTGCATGCCTTCTTATATATCTGCGTGCTTCCCTGCCTGTGTGCCTACCTGTCTGTCCGTCTTATTGCCTGTCTGTCTGCTTGCCATATGTCTGTTTGTCCACCAGTCTTGCGCACTGGAATTCCAAAAATTTCATAAATTCCCATTTCTATTATATCTCTGCAAACAGTTCATCTACTTGTTCCTCTTCTGCCCCATGTTGACCTATTGCAAATGCTCTAAATTACTCCAAGTCCACACACATGATACTAGCAAGTTGTCTGAATTCACCAATGAAACTGAACAATTTAGTAATGCTGCTTTTAGTACCATCAAAACAGGGTAGCTCATGCCCATATTTAAACCCATAAATACTTGTAAAGTGGCCCATTTAAAGCCAGATGTACTGGTGAAGTGGTACACTGTACATGTTCGACCCATTGAAAACTTTGCCCTAAGTGGCTGCTAGCCTCATTCTCCCAGTCTGTCTCTGTGTATTGTGTAAAGAAGTGTCCATTGTGTTGAAGAGAATTTATCCAGAAACCAGTTCATCTGTCCACTGGAAGTAAGATCCATTTGATCCTTGAAGACTACAGCGAGACAGTTAATTTGGCTTAAACATTCAATTGAGAAACAGCAAGGTGTCTGATAAAACACCACAAAGGCCTCTTAAGCAGCACAAGTTCATATTACAAGGGCATTAGTTACAGGCATGCAACAGGGTATGTGAGCCACCCAAGACTCTACAAGACCCAGGAAATAATGTTGACATTCGTATGTCCACATTAATGCTGGCTTCAATGCCATCAAGACAGGGTAGCTCGTGGCAACATTTGAACCAATAAATACTTGTGAAGTGGTCCATTTAAAGTACTGGTGAAGGGGTACAAGGAAAATTTTACTATTCCATTGCAAGGGCGTCTACATGGGGGGGGGGTGTCCGGAGGCAAATGCCTCAAATTTCACGTAAGGGGGATATATTTTAGTCTTAGGGGGAATATTTTGCCTTCCATACCCTTGGGACAGAGGGTTTGCCTCCATCACTCAGAGGGGATTGACACCCAGTTCCAATTATGTGTGTGTGTATGTGTATATATATATATATATATATATATATATATATATATACAACCCAGTATCATGTGGAAACAAATAGGAATGTCAGAATAAGCACACTCATGCACCCAATCTGGCAGTATACAGACAACTTAGCATCAAGATAAGAATGGTCCTTCAAAACCCTAGTAGCATTATTATACTGCAGTCATTAAGACAGTAGTAGTAGGTCTCTCTCATTCAAAGGCTGTGTAAAAAAATTCTTAAAAGTCAATGCGTCTGACAAGTGAAGAAACGATATAAACAACAGAGTAAAGATATCATTCACTTCGAAGCGAAAACAGAAATACTTGCCACTGATTTTCCTGACGGGTATAACGTGCCCGTCTTGCATGTTAATGCCGGCAAAAAGATCGGTTAGCGACCGACATTCTTGCGTCGTCGATCGTCTGGAAAATGCCCGTCCGTTATGTTGCAGAATCCGTTGTGAACTGTCGGAGGACGACGCTAGGACCTCCGAACACCGGAGTATGACAAACAACCGCAAAATCACCTGCAGGGTACTCGTGTACGTGGTCGGCCGAAGCATTGTCGTAAAGCTATCTTGGTTTGACTCAAACAAACTGTACATAAAGAAGGCGTCCGACGTGTAAGCAATAACCGACTAGAAATAAACAGAAACGAAGGATCTAACTAAGACTAGTGGCGAAAACTCCGTACATACTACAAATTCCTGCTTTTAGCCGATATCATAGGATGCGATTCTGATAGCGTCGTCAGCGGCTCGTCTGCGTTAAATACAGGAAACTAGTTTATTATGTAACTGTGTCATACGTAGTCTGGCTCATTACTATGTAACTGTGTCGACACGAGACACCTCTAAAACCGCACTAAACGGGATAAGAACAAACAATAAAGCAAGTGAGTCAATAGAAACACGGAGATGGTCAGAGATGCAGCTGACAACAAATTAGCAATGTATCCTGCATCCGGAAAATTATCTCGAATGGAAGCGCTAAAATAACAATAATAATAATAATAATAATAATAATAATAATAATAATAATAATAATAATAATAATAATAAGAAGAAGATGAAGAAGAAGAAGACGAAGAAGAGGAAATAGTAATAATAAAAATAATAATGATGATGATGATGATGATGATGATGATGATGATGATGATGATGATGATAATAATAATAATAATAATAATGCAGTGGCGTTCAGAGGCTCTTTTGTTCAGCCAGATGGGGACGAAAACCTATAACAGTTCTAATAATAATAATAATAATCTCAAAATGGTTACGTTATAATAATAATAATAATAATAATAATAATAATAATAATAATAATAATAATTATAATTATGATAACAATAATTGTTTAGTAATAATCATGATAATAATTATTATTACAACAGTAATGATAATGCTACCGATTTGATGCTAATAACAATAACAATAATTATGTCATCGTCGTCGTCGTCGTCGTCATCATCATCATCATTATCATTACTATTGTGATTATCATCAATTACTTCATCTGCGAGGCAGTGTTGGCACATCATAATTGCCTTACCAACTAGGGCTATGTAGGCCTACTCTATGGCCCTCTAATTCTTTTAGGCCTACCCACAAAGTACATTAAGTTGGTGGTAACAAAAGCTAGCCCCGGACAGTTGAAATTATATTTTCTTCTATCAATGCACTAGAGGTAGGGTCTAGAATAAATTATGCCTATAGGCCTACTCGTACTAGGGCTGTGTGCATAATGCATGGTAGGCCCCTGTGTGTTGGTCACCTTTCTGTTATCCCAGTTGCTTTCACAGATAGGCTAACAGGTCTGGTCCACATTAAGATTTGAAACCTTTTATATCGGCCCAGGTTTCTACACTTTGATAAAGTCGCATTTAACCGGTAAAAATTGAAGCGCTAAAGACTTTAGTTCAGAACAAGCGTTTGTGTTTGACCGTCTGTGATTGGACCCGTTGATTTGACTAAAGTCGAGTAAATGTTCAAGCTAAAAATGGTACATGATGCGATAATCCTCTCTGGTGTTCCTTAGGGATCTATTCTAAACCCACTCCTCTTTTTGCTTTTTATAAATGACCTACCTCGTGCAGCTCCATTACTACGCTTTGTACACAGTTTTTGCTGGTGACACTAATTAACATCTTTGCCTTACATATGATCATATGATGCATTATGCAATCTCACGAACCAAGAACTCACACATGTGAATGACTGGTTCTTATATATATAGTCATTAAGTTATCTTTGAATGTAACTAAAACCAGCTATATTTTGTTTCGATCACATCGTAAATAGCCCACCATCTATGAAATTCTCTACTTATTTACACTCCAATTCCATGTGTAATTTCTGCTAAATTACTAGGCATTCAGGTCGATCAGTTTCTTTCATGGAAGGAACACGTCGCCAAGTTCCCGCCAACATGATATTATCGTCTAAAATTGCAAATACCATAGGTATTATTATCGCCAGAGTAGCCTACCTCCTACTTTACTAACATTCTACGTAATCTGTATCATACAATGATCCACCCATATCTTGCGTATTGTAATTTAGTATCCAAGGGCCTACAACTACTCGTCAAGATTACCAAGGTTAAATTCCCTACAACAAAGAGCTATTCCTATGATAATGGGGACAAAATCGTAATCTCCAGATTTCTAAAGCGCCACATGAAAGCCAAGCGCAGGGCACCAGCTTATTCACAAGCGCTGCGTCAAATTAGAGGGGTTGTCCAAAGGATAGTCCGTGGTAGAGCACAGTCCGGTTTCCAGAAGGTCAGCGGAGGCAGAGTAGCTGTTAAGGGGATGTTGTTTTGGTCGAGGATTGATACATGTAGGTGGAATACTATGCTTACTATGCTCGTCGGTGGTCTTATAATGAAATGTACAATTATACTGGTATTCCAACTTTCGTCAAGTTACTTCTCTCCAAATTAATGAATTTATGTACAAATTCGCTAACAACCTATATACCTCCTATATTTGCTAATCATTTTATACGAACTTCTACCATTAATCTATACAGCATCCGTTCCTCTCTCAGTTATAGGCCTATCGTATGTAGGCCTAGAACAAATACACGTCAATTCTCTATTAAATATACAGGACCCATCACTTGGAATATGACACCAATTGAAATTCGTCAATCCAACACTGTCAGAGTTTTTTTTAAATAAATAAAAAAACATTTGTTAATAACCCCTCTAAATAATTAGTGTGAACACAGACAGCATTTGGTTAACTAGTTAAGATAATGATTTATGTTTCAATTGTCTGTACCTGTTGCCCAATATCAAATTGGAAAGGGTAGGCCCTGTTAGCGGGACCAATCGGTCCCTTAGGAGTTTACTTTCCATATTTCCCCTCTAATTCCTTTTTTCTCATGCATTTTTTATTCGTGTGTTCACTTGTTTGAGATGGATAGTAAAACATATGGTTATGGTTATGGTTAATGTTTATAATAGTGCAGTTACTACAAATCCGCCTTTAAGTGAATTTTGTGCAAATGGGGCCCATCAATATATTACGTACTCAAAAATCGTTATTTCGGGATAGGGCCTATCGTCCGTGTTTGGGTTTACAGTTCTAATTTTAATGATCCGTAATGTGGACGTCATGATTAAACAGCTCTATTTTCGTGCCTAGGCCTACCCATTTTCGGGATCCTCTCCCGCCATACGCACCGGATCCTATCAGGCATCTGCAAACCCCGTCAGGTGCGATTTAGTCCTTGCGGATTCCGCGTGCGCTGCTTTCACGGGCGGACGATTGCATATAAAATTATGCGTCAGCCTGTAGTCGGTTCCACTAATCGAGCTCCCATAGTTTGGTTAGTAGCCAATTAACGACGACCCTGTTGTCTCTTGTCGCCGCTGGTAATTATAGTTATTATTGTAATTAAACGGCCTACGCTTTCGCAGTGCAGCATCGTAACTGCGAGGCCTCTTTGCAATTGGATGCTTATAAGGAATTCTAATTATTTCTGACTCGTGTCGTCACATTTCTATCGCACCCATCATCGTCTGAGTTGGCGACTGCCCGGAAAGATCGAATCACTTGAAGAATTCTCGCAGAAAGTCATGTGTCACATCAGCAGCAGCAGCAGCAGCAGCAGCAGCAGCAGCAACAACAACAACAACATACAAGATGCAGAGGAGGGGAATGGAAGGGGGCGAAGGTGTAGCTAAGCAAAGACAGGTGACACCCAAAGCATAGCCATTATAATCCCATTCTCAAATCACTCTCCTTAGAGAAGAGGAATGTATTAAGGAGTCTCCCGGAACTGATCAGGTGTGAGGGTTACTTATTCCAGGCGCAGGGACTGTGGAAGTTATCAGCGCCCTTTCTTTCGGCCTCGGTTGTGCTATGGCGCTAGATAAACTGTCTTATTATTATTAATATTATTATTACTATTGTTATTATTATAATTATTTTTATTATTATTATTATTATTATTATTATTATCATCATCATCATCATCATCATCATCATCATCATTATTAGAACAGTTTCTAGCAGGACTTGTGAGAGCGTCTGAAGTAAATTTTTATATGGCCTCAACTATGTAGGCTACAGTAGGCTCACAGTTATTTTTGGCATAGGTGCGAATAGCAAATTAGGAACATGCAAAATGAAATGTTCAATCGAATTGACAGATCAGATGATGCCGCACTAACGATCTATTTTCAACAGAATAACTCATAATGGCAAAATAAGGCGTTAGACTACGGCACCATGTTTTAAGTGATGATGTAGGCTTAGGCCTACATGTAGCCAATAGCCATATTACCCTATAAACTTATTGTAGAATGTTGACCCATAGTTGGTTCGACATACTCTCAAGTTAACACTTAACACTGTGGCGCAGATTGTTAATTTCATGCGGCACTGCTAGTTGTCATAATAGGCCTATTGCTATTTTTGACTTTGACTTTCTAATTATTGTACAAATTGAAATAAAATATTCAACGCATTTAGTTTTATAGAAAAGCCATTCCAGCGTTTTCCAGAAAGGACGTGGCCGGGATGCGGGGTGGTTGTATCATTTCCGGGACCGTTCGAGCAATCCGTGACATTTGGATAAACTGGATAAGCAAGACTTTGGTGAATCAAGAGGGGTGTGCACGGAACGTGACTCGAGCTGCCTCGTGATTCTCCTCGTCAGAGCTTATAGTCCTTGCTGACGACCCTTTCACCAGATCATCCAGCGAGCCTAATGTTTGTCTTAGTGGTTTCCCACAGACGCACACGCATAAAATGCTGATGACTGAGATGAACCGCTCATCGTGATTATCTTGTCACGGTACGAGTGGATGCGATGGTACGTCATCACATGACTCGTTGTCGTGCACTTATAAGCTGCATCCTATATAGCCCAGCAGTGGCCTGCCACGTGCAGGCTCTGCTTCAGCTGTGAAATTATACATCAGCAGCTCTTGCAGTCCAATCACGATGTTCTCCGACTTTTACTGGATGATAAGTACTATGTGGGATGATAAGTGTGGGCATCAAAGAGGTTTAACGGGCGTTGACGCGATCGTTAACGTAATCTCTAGTCTTCTACAGCACCCAAACGAGCCAAGTCTCGGCGACCAGCCTATTCACAGAAGTCTAATCAAAACATTTTAAACAATAGGTAGAGGGTCCAGATTCACAGAGACAGACTGACTGAAAGACAGACAGACAGTCAGACGGCTACGGTGGACGGTGTTTAGAGTTGAAATGGCGAGGGAGGTGAGGGAAGAGGATGAATGAATTGGGATGAAATTGGGTTATGATTTTACGACAAGCAGTGTCTTCAGTTTTTGGTGAAGGACAGGGTTGTTAACAATACTAGAAAAAACTATTGGAATAGCAATACCAATACTTCCTAATTAAAAGTATCGCGATACCAATACCAATACTTTTTCTGAAAAGTAATGCAATACCAATAACAATACTTTTTCCAATACTTTTCAATAGGCTTGCTAATTTCGACCTTAGCATGAATTAGAATTCATACACCGATAATTATATAAAATTTCCCAAATTTGGCTAATCACAAGGAATCTAGATAAGAGGAATCGTTACTCGCCATATTTCCATGTACGCGCTTTATTTTTAAACTCAGATGTTGCCCCAATCTGAATTTTGCTTCTATTTGAAAATATGGCGCTTTAAACATCCAACGGCATTTTTTTGCATTTTGCTGACATACCCGGTAGTTATTCGTAAATATATATATATATAAAGGCATAAACGTCTGATACTTTTCAAAGCGGAACGATAAACTTCTCATATTTCTTGAGAAACGACATGAATTTCAGGGAGAAAAAGTATTGGTATCGAGTATCGCTGAAAGGCTAAAAATAGGTATCGCGATACACATGCGACATCAGTAAAATAAAACTATCGAGATACTCGCTGCGATACTGACAAAAGTATCGCGATAGCAAAGTATCGCTATACTTTATCGCGATATTAACAGCCCTGGCGAAGGACCTGTGGAGAGAGAGAGAGAGACAGACAGACAGACAGACAGACGGACAGAGACAGAGAGAGACAGAGAAGAGACACATGGACAGAGACAGAGACAGACAGACAGACAGAGAGAGACACAGAGAGAGACAAAGAGAGAAAGACAGAGACAGAGACAGAGAGACAGACAGAGAGAGAGAAAGCAAGAAGTGATGTTTCGACGAATTCGCAGGATTGATCAGATATTTGTCGTAATAATGGTGGAATTTTGCTCCAGAGAGATGGAACATCTATGCCTATCGAAAATTTGATTTGGAAATTTTTTTTTGAGTTGACAGAGGGCGGAGTTGTGTCGGGACTGAAATTGTGCAGAAGTGGAGCGGTTTCAGTTAAGTTGTTAGACCATGAACAACTGACGGACGTACATGTACAGGCATAAGTAGACCTAAATATAAGCAAGTAAGCATAGCCTTATTATTCCAAATTGCACATTCATTTCAGCAATGGAACAATAAAATTGATTGTACAACGACCCATATATAGATTTAATAACAATTTCTAGTAGCAATAAAGTCAAGTAATATTAAATATGTTGAAATTGAATGTACGACGACACTAGCTTAGAATTAACAATAATTTCTAGTAGTAATAAAGTCAAGTGATGTCAATTATGTTAAAAAGAGTTGAGCTACGTGGTAATGAATCATATTCTAGTAAGGAAACTCTTGAACTGGTTTCAAACATCAAAGAGAGAAAACCGCATTTTATGGCTATGCTATGGAAGCAAGTAATTGTGTGAACATAGGCCTAAATAGTACATGCTGCCACGTAAACGCATTCTCACCAATGACACTGGATGTTGGAGAAGCGGCAGAAGAAGAACGCCTGGATTTCTTCCGGTAAGGCATTCCCAAGGTATTCCAGTTAGGCTACTTATTAATGGGTACTTCGAGATAAGCCCAGGAGGATGTAGAAAGTAATGATCAAAGTTGAGAAAAGACAACGTTCCAGAGCCATGTAGATGAACTTCGTCCTAAAGCGTTAGAAGAATAAACAAGTGGATGAGCGTACGTTGCGCTTGCAATTCTGTTCAATAAGTCACTCAAGGAGTATTACTAGAAGATTGGAAGTGTGCAAATGCTACCTGTGTAAATTCATAAATAAGAGGGTTATAAACTGAGATAGGGAATTATCGTCCAGTGTCATTGAGATCGGTACCATGCAAGGTAATACTAAAGCATCTGGATACAAATAATCTTTTTGCCTCAAATTATTTATATTAAAAAATTCTTTGATATGATCTCAAAACAAGCTGCAAATGTAGTCAAATGCTCCAGCGTGCAGTGTCGGTTGGAGTTTCGCCCAGATCCTGCAAGGAAATTTACGAAGTTCCTCAAATGGTAAACTTGAAGGTGAATTCCAGTTCGCCTGCTCGTTTTGATCTAACCTTTGTTCGTGCAATGTGAACATTCTATTTTTAACCATTTAACCATCAATACAGCAAAATTTTTAAAACCGCCGAAGCCATCATTGATACGAAACAGGATTATGCGTTCAGGTTGTGACCCTTTGGCATGGGTAGACGGTAGACCACTGAACTCTTATGCATCTCCCTCTGGCGAAAGACGTCAAGTTTATCTCTGCTATAATTAGACTGAATTATTCAACAGATGTCGCGATAAACGAATCGCTACGCGGTAAATTATGATGCGCACGTTTTTTACATAACGACCCTATGGCGACCTCCACCCTGCTTATTTTTCAGCGAATTTAACGGGTGGGGTATTTCGACATAACTGCAAGTTTGAATGGACATGGGCTCTTGCTCTAACGGTAACCAAGTGGTCACATTGAATAGGCGCTGTATAAATTATCTAACTGAACGTGGCACTTTGGTGGATTGGTGTCGCTGCCACTCAGCATCTTTTCCTTTGGACGAGCTATTCCAACTTCCAAGAGAAGGGGTTTGCGTGAGACAGACGAGGGGAAGGCTTGTCCACACATAGGATTTATAATCATTGTTTTTTACTTAAGTATCTTAGAAATTGCTCTACATAGTTTACATAGTGTGCCATGATCTATTGGTCACCCGGGAGCCCAATGGGGTTAACATTCAAATCATAACAGAGATTTGCTTAAAGATGAGACGGCGATGGAGTGGATTGGCCGCCAGTGCCTCTCAGGTTATGTCAAGAGACTATTCACACTCTCTTCTTCACATTCTTATTCAGCTTCTTCAAATTCTTTGCTCTTTACAATATCTTCCCTAGAATTCTTCTTCTTCTTCTCCTCCTCCTCATTCTCCTCTTCTTCCTCCTCCTCCTTCTTCTTTCTTCTTCTTTTTCTTCTCCTCCTCCTAATCCTTCTTCTTCTTTCTTCTCCTCCTCCTCCTCCTTCTCCTCCACTTCCTCTTCTTCCTTCTCCTCCTCTTTCTCCTCCACCTCCTCTTCTTCTTCCTCCTCCTCTTTCTTCTCCTCCTTCTCCTCCTCCTTCTTTGCATTCTTCGTATCCTCATCGTGTTGTTTT